>VHZZ01009713.1:34307-49213 GCA_009801015.1 Silene noctiflora | reverse complement strand
ATTGTTTACTTTATATAGTTGTTCAGTTGACTGACCCCGTTGTTGTTTTCAAAACTGTGGTGATCCATTCGGGGATGGTAAGCAGTTGGTTTAGCGGGTATTGGCGATGTTGGCTGTTGACTATGCGGCGGGGTTAGCAGGGTGGAGTCTTCACGAGTTTTGTCTTTAGCTTCCGCATACCTTTTTTAGTTATCACGTCTCCTTTGGTTTGGAATTTGTACTTCGTTTTATGGAGGATGTTGTAAACACTTTAAACTATATTTATTTAATGTTTCATTATGGTTTCTATGATGTTCACTACCTCGGGAAACCGAGTTGGTAGCATCCTTATATTCGGAGGTAGTCTTTGGTAAGGTGCCTCGGAATATGGGGGTGTTACAACTTCCTCCAATCCACCCATCAAAGACAAACCCTCAAATTCGTCTATATACTCCCCCACACTCAGTTTCCCTTGTCTAAATTCGGCAATACGATGATAAGTGGCTAATCTATGGTTGGTTGGAACATACCTCTTTCAGAGTTTGCATTTTAGGGAGTCCCACGAAGAGATTTTAACCTTTACATCACAAACCCACTTGGCATTCAATCCTTCAAACCACAGCTAGGCTCCCCTGCCCAATTTTAAGATCGCGTATTTGCTCCTTTTTTCGTCATTAAGATCCTTGAAATCGTACGCTCAATCTTCCTCTCCCACTCCAAATATTCCTCTAGATTCGTGCCCCCTGTAAACTCCGGGAGTTCGTTAATTTTGAACTCATCTTGTTTAGGCCGATAACGGCTCCCTGTGGGTTGATTTCGCAACATCTCGCGCACTTGAGCGAGCAATGTCTCGTTATTGAAATCGGCCATGGCTTGGGTTCTGTAAGTTTGTTTGTTTTTTTTTTTTTTTTTTAATCTAAGAACGTCTTGATATATGGAAACCAAGAGGCAAAGCTCTGGTACCACTAATGATACGAATCAATATGCGGAAGCGATATTTGACGATTAGGCCTATAATTCATCAATGGCGAACGAACTCAAGACCTATTGAGATCGAACAAGTTATATCCAAAAACGCGTTTTGAACAAAAATGAAAGTTCATAGCTTAATCAAGCAAGTTTTGTGATTTTTGATATGATCTCTGAATGATAGCTTACAAGCAAATAAGGCTATAAATAGCCTAGCAAGTCAGCCGTTTTAGGCCTTTCATTAGCCTCTAATGATAGTAATAAACTAGTTAATTAAAGACTACATAAAATGTAATAAAGGCCATTAAACTAAGTAGGGCAATAATCCTCTTAACCCTTTTATTAACTTGAAATTAATAACTCAGAGCAGCTTGCAATTTTCTGAAGTTTTAGACGGGCCCAAACCAAGACATTGTACACACACAACGAGCCATCGAACCCAAGGAAGTGTCGTCTCCAACTGCGAGCACAAGGTCGTTATCGCACGATGAACCCGTATCAATAATTCTCTTCTCTTTTTAGTTTAATTATCAATTGTTTATATTTTCTTTTCCTTTTTACTTGTTGCTTGAGTTATTACTATGTCTATTGTTTCACTTATGTTGGTTTCATCAATTGTTTATTGTTGAGCCATAATTTATCCAGCCTGAACAGGAACACGACAGGCAATAGGTCCCAGATGTAATTAGTCATATTCTACTAAAAGATCGTCACAACGTACCAGCCTGGAGAGGATATCAGAACGGGCAGCCATAGAACGCCTAACTAGATGAGCCCCGTAGAGAAGAATGGGGCAAGAGTGCTTCAGGGACCACAGAAGAAGGTTAGATGAGGAAGAAGTTGGTTCCTATCTTCAAGGGGGACCGAGTCAAAGCTGTTAGCAAACAAAAGACCACGCTTAACTAATCTTAAAATGAGAAGAGTAGGTGGACGTTGAGGAAGAAAAAGTCAAGCGGAAAAATAGGACGGATGACCTATTATCTAGCCCACGGTTAGCAGAATCCAAGGGAGAACGTTATAAACAGCAATTGAAGCCTATAAATAGCAAAGGAATGATCATTTGAAGAAAACATTGCATTCTACTCGCTCTATACGATAAAAATCTGGTCATTACTCTATCAATGTAAAATGACAGAAACAATCCATAATAATCCTCTCTTGGCTTGGTGCCCGTGGTTTTTCCCAATTCTAAGGGTTTTCCACATACAAATCTTTGTCTTTTTATTTATTTACTTTCAGTTTGTGTCTATTAATTATCTTACGTAATAGTTGAGGCTTGAACTAGATACCCTACAAACTCATTCCTGGCCGGATTCCTTATAGTGAGAAATCCTGCTAAAACAATTGGCGCCCACCGTGGGGCATCTAGTTCACCAAACATCAGAAAACCCCCTCGAAAATTCCCACAAAAATCTACAAAATGACTACTCTTACAGTTGAAGAACAATTAGCTGCAGCCAGGCAACAACTGCTAGAGATGGAAGCCCTGAAGGAGAAGATGGCTCAGGCTGAGGCTGAGGTTCAGAAATTGAAGGAAACAGAGTCCATCCTGCGCCAGAAGTTGGAGATCCAAGCCTCAGGCTCCAACACAAAGTTCCAGCCGGGGACCTCATTCTCCTCTATCATCAGGCACATAGATTTCTCCAATTTTGGGAGCCCCTCGAAGAATAAGGAAGCGAATTCAGAATCAGGAAACCCGGATACAAATGCTAAATCTGACAAGACCGGAGCAGCAATCATGATGGCAATGGTCCAGGAGATCCAAAAGCTTCATCAGAAAATCGAGAACATACCAGGTGTACCAGCACCCTTGGAGGAAGTCAACCTAGAGAGTTATGCTGACTCACCCTTTGCGGATGAGATAGAAAAAATTGATCTACCCAAGAAATTGTGGTCCCATCAATGAAGACCTATGATGGAACATCTGACCCCCTGAATCATGTAGGAGTTTTCAAGTAAAAGATGTTGGCAGCGTCTATGCCAAGCGATCTCAGGCAGGTTTGCATGTGCAAAGGCTTTGGCACAACCCTGACTAGGCCTGCGCTCCAGTGGTTCATCAATCTCCCAAATGGCAGCATCAAGTGCTTCGCAGATCTTGTGAACACCTTCAACTAGTAGTTTGCTAGCAGCAGGGATTTGACAAAGCGACCAAGTGACCTATATCGGATCAAGAAGCTCCCAGATGAGCCCCTGAGAGTCTTCTTGACAAGTTTCAACAAAGAGAAAGTCTCCATTCCAAAGTGTGACGTCGAAACAGCTGTAAAAGCCTTCAGGAAGGGAGTATTGCCTGACAGCGAAATCTAAGAAGATCTCACCAAAACCCCTTGTCTCACCTTTGAGAATGTTCAATCAGTCGCACTTGGCTACATATGGCTGGAAGATGACAAAAGCTTCAAGACAGAATCGTCAGGAGGCAAGCAGGGATACGAGCAATCTACCCGGAAGTACTCCAATCAGAAAGGGGGCAGCTCCAGGCCAACTCCCTATTCAAAACCTGACCAATCAGAAGTCAACCTAACTCAAGAACAAAGAGGTAATTCTTATGTTCCTCCACCAATCCGAGAATATAATTTCTCTGTTGATATTGCAGGACTAATCAAATGCCTGGACAAACTGGGAGACGTTGTGAGATAGCCGAGAAAGTCAGACAACCCCGATCCCAGGAAGGATACAACCAGATGGTGTGAATTCCATATGGATATAGGCCACACAACTGAAGAATGCATGGGATTGCGGAGGCAGGTTGCTTACTTGCTGAAAAGAGGTTACCTGAAAGACTTGATACAAGCCAAAGGCAGATTGGACGGACCAGGCATAAGGGAGCACAACCAAAAGCCAGAAAAGGATATTCCACCCCCTCCTCCAATTTATGAAGTCAAATTTATCAATGGAGGATCAGAAATCTGTGGTCTGACCAGCTCGGCAGCAAAGAAATCCGCCAGAGAAGCAAAGATGAAGTCCACCTACAGGTAAAAAAAAACCTACCTGTTATTACTTTTGATGAAACCGATTTGCAGGGAGTTCCTGATCCACATCATGATGGCATGGTAATCACCATGGAAATTGGAACTGCACGAGTCTCAAGGATCCTGATTGTTGGTAGGAGTTCAGTAAATCTACTAATGCTAGATGTCCTGAAAGCAATGAAGATCAGTGAGGAGCAAATAACAAAGAAGTCAAGTGTCCTGGTAGGATTCAGTGGTGAAACCAGAAACACCCTGGGAGAGATCAACTTGCCAACCTATGCTGAAGGGGTCTCGTCTTATGAAAAGTTTGGAGTCCTGGATTGTCTGTCATCTTAAAACGCAATTCTAGGCAGACCTTGGATTCATAATGTCGGAGCAATTCCTTCAACCTACCATCAGTGTGTCAAAATCCCTACAGAGTGGGGAATAACAACAATCAGAGGTGAGCAAAAATCAGCTCGGGAATGCTACTCTCAGGCTTTGAAGCCTTCCAAGTCAGGTAAGTCCCTCACCTAGCAATTACAGCACCTTGTCAAGAGTACTTATGTGGTAGAATCCCAAATGGAAACAGACAAAGTAGTATTACACCCTGAGTACCCTGACAGGTATGTGTTAGTAGGATCAGATGCACCTGACTCGGTCAGGCCAGATCTTGTAAGTTTCCTGAAAAGTAAGATGTCCTGTTTTGCTTGGTCCCATTTTGATATGACCGGTATTGATGCTAGTGTTATTACTCACAAGCTGAACATTGACAAATCTTTTAGGCCTGTACAGCAAAACAGACGAAAATTTGCTGTAGAACGAAATGAGATAATCAATGAAGAAGTAGACAAGCTACTGGACATGGGGATGATCAAAGAAGTCATGTACCCTGAATGGCTGGCCAATGTAGTGGTGGTACAAAATAAGAACGACAAATGGAGGGTCTGTGTAGACTACACCGACTTGAACAAAGCCTGTCCCAAAGATCCATTTCCCCTGCCACACATTGACGTCATGGTAGATGCCACAGATGGACATGAAATGCTGACATTCATGGATGCGTCCAGTGGATTTAATCAGATAAAAATGCACCCAGCAGACCAGGAAAAGACCGCATTCATAACGGAAAGAGGCATATACTGTTACACAGTAATGCCATTTGTGCTGAAGATTGCAGGAGCAACATATCAACGCCTGGTCAACACGATGTTCAAAGATCAGATTGGTGACACCATGGAGGTCTACATAGACGATATGGTGGTCAAGTAAAAAAGGGCAGAAGACCATGTCAGAGACCTGGAAGTGGCATTCCAAATCCTGGAAAAATACAATATGAAGCTCAATCCCTCCAAGTGCCACTTTGGCGTGTCAGCAGGCAAGTTATTGGGGTATATGTTGACAAAGAGAGGAATAGAAGCCAGTCCGGAATAGATCAAATCAATCCTAGAATTGGAGTCGCCAAAGAATGTGAAAGATATCCAGAAGCTGACAGGAAGGATAGCAGCCTTGAATAGATTCATCTCCAGATCATCCAAAAGATGTAAGTCATTCTACAATCTTCTCATGAAGAACAAAGAATTCCAGTGGACGCTCGACCACCAGTCAGCCTTCGAAGATCTTAAATCCTATCTATCTTCCCCTCCTTTGCTGGCCAAGCCTGACAAAGGAGAGCCACTGGTCGTGTACTTATCAGTCACTGAAACTGCAATAAGTGCAGTCTTGGTCAAAAAGGTGGAAGGACAACAGCATTTAGTCTATTATGTAAGAAAAAGTCACCTAGACGCTGAAATGAGGTATGACTTGCTTGAAAAATTTGTTTTGGCTTTAATTATGTCTTGTACCAAACTGCGACCATACATTGAAAGCCACCCAATCATTGTAAAAAAAAACTTACCCATAAAATTAGTCTTGGGAAAGCCCGAACTGTCAGGCAGAATGGCAAAGTGGTCAATCCAGCTCAGCACATATGACATCACCTTTGAACCCCGAACAACCATCAAATCTCAAGCATTAGCAGACTTTGTGGCTGATTTCAGTCTTACCCTAGAAACTGACCTGACCAGAGAAGTAAACAGACTAGAGACCCAATCACCTGACCAGGAATGGACGTTGTATGTGGACGGTGCAACCAACATGAGGGGAACCGGCCTAGGGTTAGTACTAAAATCGCCACAGGGGGATAAGATAGTACAGGCTGTAAGCTTTGCATTCGAGGCTACAAACAACGAGATGAAATATGAAGCATTGATAGCTGGACTCAAGTTATGCTTAGACCTGGGCGTACAGCATGTAAAGGTACGTACCGATTCACTCTTAGTATCAAATCAGGTGAAAGGAATTTATATTGCTAAAAATTCCAAAATGGTATCATATCTGGACTATGCAAAAACTTAAAGCAAAATTCACTTCATTTGACATTGACCAAATACCCAGGGATTTGAACACCCAGGCTGATGCCCTGGCTTGCCTAGGATCAAACTTCGGTCCCCCTGACTTCAACAAAATTCCTATCATGCACCTACTAGAACCCACCATAGATAGGCCTGATGAATCCTGTCTCATTACTGTTAACACAAGCTCATTGACCAGGCCATACTATGATTGGTTCCTGAGAAGCATATTACCTCAAGATAAACAGGAAGCCCGAGCATTAAAAATTATAGCATCTACATACACTATCATCAATAATATTCTGTATAAGAGATCGCAGGCTGGACCCTACCTCAGGTGCCTGGAACCCCATGAGGTTGAACAGGTCTTGCAGGACATACATGATGAAAACTGTGGCAACCACAAAGGAGGTAGGAACCTGGCAAGCAAGGTTCTCAGCACAGGCTATTTTTGGCCTACCCTGTGGGCCGATTGCCTAGCATACACAGCAAAATGCGAAGCCTGTCAGATCCATGCCCCATACATTCACCAACCAGCAGAGATGTTGCATTCGATCTCAGCTCCTGGTCGTTCATAAAGTGGGGGATGGACATCGTAGGTGAGTTACCTCAGGCACTAGGACAAAAGGTATTCATGCTGGCAATGACAGACTACTTCTCCAAATGGATAGAAGCAGATTCGTTCAGGCAAGTCAAGGAAAAAGTGGTCATATCGTTCATCAAAATAAACATCATATGCAGATATGGGATCCCAACCGAAATTGTGTGTGACAATGGAACACAATTTGTAGGAAGAAAAACTGCGGCCTTCTGTGCTGAATGGAATATCAGGCTGGTAACGTCAACTCCTGGCTATCCAAAAGCCAATGGCCAGGTAGATACCATTAACAAAGTGGTGATAAGTTGCCTGAAGAAGAAGAAGCTGAAAAGAAGGAAACGCAGATGGCCCGAAGAGCTCCCACTCGTCTTGTGGGCTGATAGGACCACACCAAAGACATCAACTGGACAGACCCCATACTCATTGGTCTATGGATGTGAAGTAGTGATCCCAGCGGAGATTCACATTCCAACAACCAGATGCAGCCTGAACACCATTGATCAAAATGCTCCTCTAATGGAGGACAGCCTAGTCTTGGCTGAAGAGTTGAGGGACGCAGCCAAGAACAGAATGGCAGCCTACCAGCAAACTGTAGCCATAAGCTACAACAAAAATGTCCACATCAGAATCTTCAAAGAAGGAGACCTTGTCCTGCACAAAGTCTTCCCCAATACAAAGGAAGAAAATGCAGACAAATTTTCTCCTGCCTGGGAAGGCCCATACTTGATTGACTCAGTAGTTGGCCAAGGAGCTTATAGGTTTCAAACCTTGGATGGCGAAATGATCCCGAGATCATGGAATGTGACCCATTTAAAGCTTTTTCATGTATGAAATTAGCCTTCAGCATATTCCACTCTTTTTTCCTTAAAATCCTGCTTAGTATCAGGTAAAAAGACACAATTATGTTGCCTGGCTTGATATGCTTCTATGGGTTTGTAATTGCCAAGATGCTTGAATAAAATTTGTCCTGTGTTTGATTCCTTACTTGCTCGTGTAATTGTTTATATATCATGTATAGTTATTGCACGCTTATTCCTTCTAAGAATTTATTCGAATCCTGAATAATTGTTTATACTTAGCTTTATTTTACTCTTCTCGCATGACATAGGATTGAGGGCCACTCCACCAGCCTCATATAGCATTCCAGAAAAATGCTTCATAAAAAATGACATAGTAGAGATCAATAGATCCAAAAATGTTTGTCATACAAAAAAAAAATTCACACAAAACTGAGCTCACTAAAAACAACAAAGTAGAAAGGCGAAATAATCCGGACTACTTACTGTAAGCCCTCCAGACAGGCAATGGGCTATAAGCCCTCCAGACAGGCACAATGCCCAGCAAAAACACACAAAAACTCAACAGAATACCAGAGAGCATACTATAAAACTAAAAGCCGGTCTTTTCAGGCGTATGCCCCCAGCGGCTTCATAAAAGTACCATTATCTTTCCAAGGACACCCCCCTTGGACGAGTCAGCCAAAACACAAAACCAAAAATGAGATAATTATCTGTCCAGGGAACATCCCCCCTGGATGGGCCAAAAATCAAGCCTTTGAAAGTTACTAATTCAAATTTTAACCTGCCTTAGAGGCAGTAGCAGAACCAACATCATCATCCATTTTTTCCTCCTCCTCAACGTCTTCACTATCACCTTTCTTTTCTTGAGAGGCACGGGAATCAACTTCTTCAGTAGAGTTGAGCCGGGCCAAATCAGGATAAGCAGCATTCAAATTCTCCAAGTCTTGATCAGGATTCCAGTACGACCTAATCTCCGCTGGCTCCTTCATAGCATCAACCGTGCCCTTGCCAAAGAAGTAAATGGCTGCATCACTAAACCTGCCCTGGATAACCTCCTTCTCGGCCGCCAACTCTTCATTCCTTTTCAAGACTTCCTGCATAGCCCGCTTTTCCGCATCCAACTCTTTCTTTAGTTGGGCATTCTTCTCTTGCCTAGCCTTGGCTGCATCCCTGGCAGAACCCAGCTGAGATCTTACGAGCACCAGATCAGCTTTGGAAGTGTCCAACTCATTTTTCGCCTTTCCAAGATCGCCCTTCACATTTTGCAGTTCCCAGCCCAAGATATTGATCTTGGCATTTGCAGACTTTAACTGACAGGCACTCATAAGACCGACAGTAACATTCTGAGGAGAAAACAAGCAAAAATAAGACAACAAGAGCAGAAGGAAACTGGAGAAAGTATAGTAAGAAACAAAACCAAACCTCTCGAGCCAAGGTAAGCAGGCCAGCAATATTTTCTCTAGCAGCCATCAGGGAAGCCACAGCTTGGGCAGTAGTCTCTTTGGTATTCAGGGAAATAATTTGATCATCTACCTTGAAATAATATGCCTGAATCTCCTCCATAGAAGACCTGATATCCCCAATACTAGATTTAACCTCTCTTATACCACTCACCTGCCTGACTCCCTGCACAGGGGAAACGGTTGGATGCTCCATGGTTGGCTCTTCCTACGTCTCCTCTTGTTCACCTGACTGACTTCTGGAGAGCTGGGCAGAGCCTGGCCAGGGGCAGTAAAAGCCGGCTAGACGGACGACACCTGAACTACTAAGGGTACAGTACTATCACTGCCTGTGCCATCACCACTTAAGGATTTCCCCTGGGAAATCTTGTCAATGCCAGCTTTCAAATCAGCCCAGCCAAAACCGGCTAGTCTGGCAGAAGACCTGGTCACTAGAGGAAGAATCCCTATATCAGCAATATACGCAGGAATTCGCACAAAATAAATTCAAATCAGAAAATAGTTAACACTTACGGCCAGTAGCAGACGCCCCTGAAGCCTTGGAGGACTTGGGCGCCTTGAAGATGCTTAATTTTGCCTTCATAAACCTCGGGATCATTTCATGACCAAGGCAAGGCCAAGAACGCAGCAATACGTTCAGCCGAACCCTCGGCAGCAGAATCACATGACCAATCAACAACTATAAAACAAAGAAAGTACAAGTAAGTTCCTAGTCAGAGTTACACATTAAACCTACATTTAATTTTTGCATGCAAAATATCATATACAGGAAAAGCACGGGAAATTACCAGATTCCATAGCAGGGTAATTAAGATAAGCCTAAGCAGGACTAATAGATTATGTCCTGATAAACATGTACATTTTTGCCCAGCCCTTATCATCTCCAGAATCCAGGTTCAAAATCAGATGGTCCATTTTTGACCGAATCCTCAAGTTAAGCTTTCCGGGTGAGTAGTTTTTTTAAATGATAAACAGATTTGATGTCATCCAGGGTAATAGAAAGATTATGCTTAGCACAAAGGTGTTCAATGGAATGAATACGTTTCCAAACCATAGGCATAATTTGAAAAGGTGGTACCTCGATTTCTGTGATTATATCGATCATTAAAGGAATAAAAGGGATTTTGCAGCCCGCCTTGAAAGCCCATTCAAAAATGCAAAACCAATCAGGACAGGACCAGTGGGCCCTGATTGGACCGCTCTTAGGGATCCAGACCTCAGTATCTTCTGGAATTAAGCCTTTGTTCTTCAAAAGGTGCTCGTAGGAAGGTTTCAGAAGATTGGTCTCTTCATAGGAAGAAGCCAAAGATTTAATTGGAGTAAAGACAAAATTTTTATGCATCATAGAGAGAATCTCGACAGCCGGATCCACCTCAACTACGTCATCCTCTGGAATCACCTCAGGAAATTCCGCCTATTCAGGAACCTCGGAAGGTTTCAGACTAGCAGACCTTCTTTTTGGTGCCATAATTCTTGAAGTTATGCAGAGAATAAAGTTTTTACAGAGGCAAAGAGAAAGGGTTTTGGAGTAAAAGAGGCAGAGATAAGAATGAAAGGTGGAGAATGAAGCCGGTTAAAGTAAAAATAAGTAGGCAAAATATGTGGAGGAAAACTAGCCAATTATAGGTGTAGACCTAATGATGGCAAACCTATGGGAACACGCAACCACCAAAGTTAATTTCTTGTTTGTTAAGAATTTAAGAGTAAGTAAAACTCTTCCAAATTCCGGATTTATTCAAAAATTACCACACAAAGCAATTTATTCCCTGGTCATATTGCCACCTCATTCCTGGCCAGACCCAGCAAGAATAAGGTGACATGGGGCAATTTTCGAGCCATAATTTGTCCAGCCTGAACAGGAACACGACAGATAATAGTTCCTAGATGTAACCAGTTATATTCTACTAAAAGATCATCAGAAGATACCAGCCTGGAGAGGATGTCAGAACGGGCAGCCATAGAACACCTGACCAGATGAACCCCGTAGAGAAGAATGGGGCATGAGTGCTTCAGGGACCAAAGAAGAAGGTTAGATGAGGAAGAAGTTGGTTCCTATCTTCAAGGGGAACTGAGTCAAAGCTGTTATCAAACAAAAGACCACGCTCAACTAATCTTAAAATGAGAAGAGTAGGTGGACGTTGAGGAAGAAAAAGTCAAGCGGAAAAATAGGACGCATGACCTATTATCTAGCCCACGGTTAACAAAATCCAAGGGAGAAAGTTACAAATAGCAATTGCAGCCTATAAATAGCAAAGGAATGATCATTTGAAGAAAACATTGCATTCTACTCGTTCTATAAGATAAAAATATAGTCATTACTCTATCATTGTAGCCAGACATAAACAATCCATAATAATAATTCTCCCCTGGCTTGGTACCCGTGGTTTTTCCCAATTCTAAGGGTTTTCCACGTACAAATCTTTGTCTTTTTATTTATTTACTTTCAGTTTGTGTCTATTAATTATCCTACGTAATAGTTGAGACTTGAACTAGATACCCTACAAACTCATTCCTGGACGGATTCCTTATTAGGAGAAATCCTGCTAAAACATTTATGTTTGTCTTACAAGAATGAGTGAGTAATCACCCCCTAGGGTTTAGGGGGAACCTAAGTGAGGATTAAAACTATGTATATTGGTTGTTAATGTTTGGTTTTGGGGTGAATTGTTTGGTCTTTGTAATCATGCATAAATGGTGTTTGTTGAAATGTATGTATGAAAGTTCATGCCTTTCTTCAATTTATGCTTAATATCTTCATAGATAAAAGTTTATATGGATGCTTGATAGTATGTTTATGATGAATTTGGATACATTGTGATGATTTTGTGTCCATCTTTAGGAGAGACTAAGTAATTAGTCCGTTATTCCTAGGCTAATAATTACCCAAGACACATTAATACCACCCATACTTAGTTTGCCTTGCTTAGGGGAACCCAAAGACCCTAGTTTCAATCAATTTTTTATATACCATTGCGTTTTCTTTGTCTTAGTTTATCTTAGTTGTTAGTAAAAACCTTAATCTTCTTTTACTTGACTAAACAAAGGTTTGAACAAACTAGGTATACATCCACCTCATCCTTGCGGATTCGACTCCTTATTATGCTACTTAATTTGGGAGTTTTATAATTTTTTTTTTATTGGGAATCGACGACAAATCCCACTATCAGTACCTAAGAGGGGGAGGGGTGAATTAGGTACTATTTAAAAAAAATCAACTTAATCTTTATTGATTAAAGTAAGTTGAGTATCAATTTTGAATGAAGCTAGATACATTAAGCAAACGAAGGATTAAGAAATATATCTTGATGATTGAGTTTTTGAGTACAACAGTTGTTCAGACTGTTACTTAGTTCGTCTTAGATGATGAAGTAGCTACTGTAAGACAGTAACAGTATTCAGTACTGTCATAAGAAAGCGAGAAAAACACAAATAAATAAAAATTGTAGCGGAAATAAAATAGCGAGAGATCAACAAGGCAATTTTTGAATTGGTTCGGCCAACACTCTAAGGGTCTACGTCCAATCTTCTTCTTATTGCTTTAGTTAAGTGATCTACTCCGACTACTTAAAACCCTTAGAATAAAAAGGACCAACAACCTACTCCGATTGCGACACTAGTTCGAAGACTACTCCGTCTAAGAACTCTACACTCTAACTTAGAAGGTTTTACAAGATCAAGTTTCCTCTATCTTATTCTAAGAACAATTGAGGAGGATAACTTATAAGATCAAACGATTCTAGGTAAGAAAGTATAATACATAAAACAGCAGTAGTGCAGACTGTTGTCACTTGAAGACTTAGAAATATTTTGCAAACATATGAAAAGCTTGAAACTCTTTGAAATAAATTGCAAATTCAGATTAAATTCTCAGAAAAAGTCTTAAACAAATAAGAAGGAAGAGTGCTCCTTTTATAGAGAAGAAAACTAGGGTTTTGAAAATCAAGCCATTTAGTACAAGACAAGTCTTTTTGACCTTCCAAAGTTTTCACTTAAAAGTGCAACTTTCCAAAAGGTAAAAGATGAAATAGTTCATCCTAAAAGGTTTTGAATTTCAGTCACAAGACAGGTTAGACAATCAAGAGAAGACACTTTGAAAGAATACTTTCGGAAATAAACAAGTCTTACTTTTCAAAAGTTATGTTCAAAGTGTTTTGCCATTTTGAGAAATACCTTTTAAAATATGCTCTTGGCATATTATTTTCTTCATAAAAAACCTTTTATTATTTTCAAAATATTCATAAATGTAAACTTCTATAAAAGAAGTCAATATTTGAAAGCTCAAGTATTTTGAAACCGAGACTTTTTATTACATCAAGTGACACAGGCTTGAGCAACAGTCTTGCTTGCTGTTACACAGATAAGCAGACCGTTGCTTTGACCGTTACTTAGTATCATATTCCCTTACCCTTACATTAGTGACAAAATTACAACAGAAGTCTTGGGCAGCTTTTATCAACAATTCTTGACTTTGAACTTTGATTAATTCTTTGCTTAAGGAGGTGGCATTAATCCTGAAATGGCACACTTAGAAATACAATTAAAGTGGGTATGCCATCATCAACAAATAGGTCCTAACAGTTACCCTTGTCAATGAAGATATATAAGTATACTATTAATGGATCGGAGATATATAACTAAATTGAAACTACCCTTGTCAATTTACTACTCCCACCACAGCAAGATCTACAAAATACCTACTGAAGAGGACGCGGTACACCGTTATCGGAGGAATAATGTTGATGTAGCTTGAACCGTCCTAGACTGGTTTCGAGTAGAACGGACCAAAACAACCTTATATAGTTGTCACTCTCTTCCTCAATCCCCATCTCTCTCTCTCTCTCTCTCTCTCTCTCTCTCTCTCTCTCTCTCTCTCTCTCTCTCTCTCTCTCTCTCTCTCTCTCTCTCTCTCTCTCTCTCTCTCTTATAGATATTGAATATTATATTACAGAGTTCATAGTTATAGGAATTTATTTATTTATTTTATTTTATTATTTTTGATGGTAGAGAAAAATAACTTACAACGTCCCCAATCGTTACCGAGTAAGTTATTTGATTAAGTAGCACTAGAAAACCAACTACAAAATCTACTGCTACCAAGCCCTTAGAGATTACATACAAATTATTTAAGATTAAAACTACAACACTAAGATAAACCATAACAACGAAAGTCTGATGGTAAGGGACAAAATATTGGCCACGACACGAGCGATTGAGCGATTGTACCCACTTCATCAACATGAATAACCACCAAATACCGTCGATACATACGAGCCGTAGACAGACGACAACAAGGTGCACTTACACTTTTGTAAAAAGAACGTAGAAAGACAAAATGACATGCAAGACAACGAAGTCTGCCATCAACGGAGATAAAAGTCCTATAACTTAGAGATCAGGCCCTTTGTGTAGGAGTAGTGTCCTACTCAATAGTGCAACTACTCAATAAATCTCATAAAAGGAATATTCAGGATATATGTTTTATATACTTGTCAGCTGGTGAACGTTAATCGGTAATGATTGGCTGACTAGAGTTTGACATTACTATCGTATGACGGCGGTGATCAGCTGATCCCTTTAGATCACACCTATAGGATGATGTCCAAATGGATAGACTAATTATTTATATGGGATATAGTATAATTAGTATCTTGCATATATTGACTTTTATTAAGTCAAGTGAATTTATAATTGATGACGAGTTATGAACGCGGGCCAAAGGAATTTATTATTCAACTATTTGATAATTGATTAATAAATAGATG
>VHZZ01009711.1:36991-57759 GCA_009801015.1 Silene noctiflora | reverse complement strand
TGTCAGCTTCCGTCAATTATTTGATTCCATTGTTAATTGGTTCTCATGGTTCTCATTATATGAGTGATTCTCACCGGATCCCGACCCTATATATATAGAGGCAGGATCCCGTGCGAACTGTGTTATGGTGCGAACCGTACGAACTACCTAGATACACCTGATATTACTACTAGATACATTTGGTATTACTACTGGGTACATGTGTATCCACTAGTAATATCAAATGTATCCGATAGTAATACCAAATGTATCTAAGCTGAAATTTTGTGTATCCACTGCCACCAGCATTGCCGCCGCCACCACCACCACTACCGCCGCCACCGACCACCACCACTGCCACCACCATACCGGAAAAATGTCAGAAATCGTGCTCTCCCACTACAACACCATTAATCTGCCTCCTTATTTACACAACACCAACTACCTCTCTAACCGCCATCACAACCACCATATACGACGCTTACGACCGCCAGTTATATCCCAACGACCGCCAGTTATATCCCAACGACCGCCATCACCACCTCGCACCCTGAAGACCACCACTACGTACACCTGTCATACCCTATGAATTTTCTAGCGACCCTCCTCCATCCCGTTTCAATTCCATTTGCTCCCCTGCCCCTCCCCAGTACACGACAACACCTCCACGCGCCACCCTTGTCAGCCAAACGCAGACGATCCACCACGCATCACCCTCTCTTCCCCACCTCAGAAACCGACGACAATTACAACCATACGCAAGATCCACGCTTCTTTACACAACAAATTCGTAATATAAAAGCTAGATCTACCACAAACGAAAAACAAATTTAAAAAAGTAACATCGCTGGCGAAGTAGTCGGGAAGTTTAGAGCCAGAAAATGGTGTTCGTCGACATTTTTCACGATTTAATTTCATCGCCGGAAAATGGGATCGACAAAGAAGGGGCTGCAGGCAAACATTATTGGGTGGCCGACATCTAGATCGTCGGCGACTCACTGGTGGTGATGGTGGTTATGGATAAGGATTAGAGAGGACGACATGATAAGCTTTAGTGTGGGTTGGAATTTGGGTTGAGAAGTGTCGGTGATTGAAGTCACTGATTGAAGAGTAGTTATTAATTGGTTCGTACGGTTTGCACCGTAAAAAAGTTCGCACAGGATCCTATATATATATATATTATTGATAAGCTTATTTAAATTTGAGTTTTGAGGAAAAAAATAAAAATCTAACTTATAAATTGTAATGAGTTCAGAAAAAATACACATATGCTAAAAAAATAAAAATAAAGTTTGAGGTAATAAGCTCAGGAAAAATAACATTATGTTTAAAAACAATTAAAGTTTGAGGTGTTACATATCGTGTATGTCCATTTTTCTTGATTTCACACGGTACTCAGACTAATTTGGAAAAGAAAAAAGAAACAGAAAAGAAAAAAAAGAAACAGAGAGGGTATTGAATTATTATTATTGATATTAAAAGGCTGGGCATTGTGTAGGCGTTGGTATCTCCAACTTTTGCCGCGGCATAACGGCGTTGATAGAGTCATTTCATCGAACAGGTTCAGTGCAAGATTAACTGATGAAGGGCGGCGTGTTGAGCCTAGCTAAGAAATGCAAGGTTGTCTCTATTTCTTTCCCTCTTTATTCAATTAAATCGTCAATTACTTAGTATTTGTGCTGATAGTTTACTACTCATACTTGTCCAGAACATTCTTGCCTCGAATTGGCAAGGTAATCTTAACACCATTAAAGCTGTTTCCAAGGGAAGGTAATTTCAACACCATTAATCTCCTATTCTACCGTTGTTTGACCTGACCGTCTTGCTTTGGTTTGTTTTAGCAAGCAGGACATTTACACTTCAAAAGTCAATTATTTGCTCAACACCGGGAAGCCATATATCTGGGTTCCCAAAGATGATTTGCATAATGTGGTTAGTCACCCTTTTTGTAGTTTTTCGATGGAGTAATAAACAAGTTACAAACTAATAAGATTGCCCATGGTTAACATTTACGGACTACTAACTACTGTAGTTTGTTGATATACTGCTAAGCCATCTCTACTACCTTTATGTACAGACCTCTATTTATTAGGTCCTCAACCCTCTCCTAGTCTTAGGAACGATCTTGGTATGATCATCCGAGAATGGTCTAGCCGTCTAGGCATGTCTCTTACAACCACCACGTGGACCATTCTAGTCCATCTTAGATACTATTGTAAGCTCCTAATATATGCATGAAGATGTTAGTACACCCAAGTACCTTCAAGTATGCATGAAAAAGGTCTAGCGCTCTAGTAGGACACGACATTTCCACCTGATTCTTCACCCTCATATATTCTCTTACTTCTATGTGGCTGTAGAAGTCCGTGGACAAACCTTAGAGCTTCTCTTGTGTTTTGGTGTTTCCCTTGAAGTTCTGGAAAATTTTGCCCATGTTCATGCTCACTCTATCACCATTAGGTTCTTTGTAGGCCGAGAAGTCACTCATGACATTTCTTGTTATCATTAGTATTAGTATTAGTATTAGTATCAGTATCAGCATCAGCATCAGCATTAGTATTAGTATTATTTCTTCATAGGCAAATTTAACGAAAATAATCCGACCTTTGTTAAATCTTCCAAAATAACCCTACCTTTCAACTTAAACAATAATAATCAAACCTTTGCATTTTCGTCACACAAATATCCCATTAATCAACTAAATTGCATTTTTAGCAAATTAAGGTATAATATTTTGTAAAATATTTTAATAAATCTTTAAATTTGATATTATGCAAGGAAAATATACAAGCAAAAAGTTCACTCAAATTCCAAATTTGTAGGTTCTTTGATATATTCTGTAAAAAAGTTTACTCTTGTGGACGAATGGTCATTGTTCGCCGGCTTTCCAATCAGTTGAGTTAATTAAAAATTATGAGTGCTTAGTTATGAATTCTTTTACTTACTCTTTTTATTTTACATAAAATATGAAAAAAATTAAAAAATTTGATTTTGATTAAACTTTTTTTTTTACATAAAATCATATTTTACATATTTTATTAAAGTATTTTACAAAATATCATTCCTTAATTTACTAAAATTGCAATTTAGTTGAGCAATGAGATATTTTTGTGATGAAAATGCTAAGGTTGGATTATTATTGTTTAAGTTGAAAGGTTGAGTTATTTTTAGAAGATTTAACAAAGGTTGGGTTATTTTCGTTAAATTTGCCTTCTTTATATTATATATATTTTTTTGCGTTCTTGTAGATGTAGCATAATACCTCATGTAGATGGAGTTAATTCTTTGTCTTCCTAAATATTTGTTTTTTCTACAATTTTCTGGTTATTTTTAACTCAATTTCCTATTTATTTACATTACCAGTGTTTTCAGTTACTTTAGTTTTCTCTTTTGTTTTATTTTATTTTCGGCTCGTAAATTTGTTTTATTTCTATATTGTTCGGGTCTCGGTGAAAAAAAAGTTGATGTTTTACGACTTTCATAACTGTATATTTTTTTTTACCCCAAAAACTAATTTCTTTTAAATGTTGAATTTCTCTTTTATTGATTAATGTGTCATTGCGGCAAAATTTAATTTAACGGGGAGTTGGTTCATCTCACTTGCACAGTTCATGGCCTCATGGGAGTTTACTATTCCATCATCATTTTTCACTATTTTCTCTCTTACTGAGGATTTGAAATGGTGGTTCTTGTTGTGATCAGCAAAAATGCTTCCAGTCCCTGATGGTGTGAGATTGTAACTTTCAACAATTGAGAGACTGTATTGCCTTTATTAATTTGGTTCAATAATCTCTCACATTCAGTTGCCTAGCTGGACAACTGTGGAACAATATTAATTGCCTTGAATATGTACTCTAATTCTCTTCAAGGTTTCATATATGATATATGCAGTAGGATAATTCTTAGCTGGTAAATGTACCCCACAATTCCACACTCTAGCGCGAAGCTACTTCTTAAGCAATTGATCTTAATACAAGGCCTATGAGTTTCTCTTCTCCTTATCTTAAAGGCGATTGTACAAGTGAGTCCCTTATTTGGCCATCGAATGGGGGCAACAAAAGTTCAAATCGGTGGAAAAACTAACTGAACGATGCAGAAATCTCAAAATCAGGCTGGTTGTCAAGTGTCAACAATCAATCTTTCTTTTATTTGTGTCACTTCATACAATGTCTGGAGGAATGTGTAGAAGGCTTTTCCCGACATTTGTTGTTCCATTTAGAGAAAGTAAACATCTTTTTCTTACCTATTTCCACTAATGTGTGATGTTCCACATTCTAAATGATTTAGCTGCATGCAACCTGATGATACATCAAATACTGGTAAATGCGTCATTTCTGTTTCAAATGTCGTTGAAATACGTAATTTTTTTTTTCTTTTTTTGATACAGAATACTGAAGTAGATCAGCGTGCATCATTTGCTGTGGCAAGTACTCACCCTGGGCCACTTGCAAATTTATTTCGATCAATGAGAAAGGTTGGTCCTGATTGCAGTTGTTCTTCAGGTAACTAGCTTTAATATTGTACTCAAGTTTAAGCTTAACAAATCTTCTGGTTTTTCTTTTCTACAGCATCCATCCCTCATTGCGTTGTCTGGTGAAGTTGTTCCTGTAAGAGAAGAAAAGGTAACTAGAGTTCACATTTGAATCTGTTTGTAGTTGGCTTGTGGTTGATATGGAAATAAGAAGATTAGTTTCTGAACCCACTTTTCTGTTTTGCTTTGATTTGCTTTCGTGCATTTAGCCTATAATATCCATTGCCCCTGTCTGTATGCTGGTGCTTTTCTATGTTTGTTTATACTTATATTAGAATAATTATTAGGAAGAATTTATTTGCTCATTTTCTTCAGTGATCCAAAGCTTTAGTCATTTCAAGATAATCTCATGTTTTTCGATTGCCTACTGTGAATGGACTCGACTACGGTTTGAACATTCCAATGGAAAAGTAAGCTTAGAAATTTTGATCACCCCTCGGGCGTTCAACCTCAACCTCATTCTTCCCTGCTTCTCCCATCTTTTCTTTCTTTCCCCTTCTTAGGCTTCTCCGTGATCTATTCTAGAAGGCCATATTCGTAAATTTTCCATGCTTGCAAAAGATAAATAGATCTCTTCTCGTATAATCTCTGCATGAACAGAGAACTAGCCGGTTTTGGTGTAGTTCAATTTTCCATGATTTTCAGAATTATCTTAGTAGTTCAATTTTGATAGATAACTCTAAAGTGAATTGGTGGTAATTTGTACTCCGCAATGTTTTTCTTGAAATCGGAAACCAAATTATGCAATCCACCAAATTCATCCATCACATATAAGTTCCACTCCTTCAGTCAAGGTCAATAGTTATCTATTTTCTTTTTTGGGTGTATTAGTCAATAGTTATCCATTTCCATATTCAGTAGCTTTGCTTTTGTGAAATGAGTAAATGACACAGGTTTCCTCCTCACCTCTCACCTCTCATCTGCTGCTTGCCTACTGCTCAAACTTAACCCCTCTGATCTCTCTACCAACGCATCAAACCTCACCCCAACACCATGACCTTCTCCCACACCATAATCATCTTCATTTAGCCATTCCTGACCACCTTAAAGAGACAATGAAACTGTCACACCACTACAGGCCTTGCCACCGACTTACCACTCGTATTAACAACCTACCATCACCGTTCCTCCCGAGCTCCTCCAACCACACTAACCACACTGGGGGGGGGGGGGGGGTGGTGGTGGTGGTGGTGGTGGTGGTGTTTGGTTTGCACAAAGGTATCGGTTTGGAATTAGGAATCAAACCAGGGTGATATGATATGGGTTTGAAACTCGATTCCTCATACCTTTTGTTTGGTTCAATTCTGGAATGAGGAATCAAATCTTGTTGTATGTTTACTTTATTAATAAGATTTTATACTATTTACTTATTTATTAATTCTCTACTTTAAATTTTCATGTATTAAATTAGTTAAAATTTCTCTATTATTTTTTTATATGTTACTTTTTTTAAATATCATGCTTCCTCCTAGTCGCTCATTTCTTCCCCTTCCATTTTGCACAAGAAATAAGGAAATGATTTTGGACCACACAAAACACTCTTCCCCACATGCAAATAAATTTGGACCACAAAAACCTTTCCAAAAAAGGAAAGAGGGAAGAAAATCCGACTACCATGAAAAAGGAAAGAGAGAATAAATGAGCGACTAGGAGGGAGTAATATTTTAGTTCTTGAATATATTAAACATGTCGGGTTCCCGGAAAAAAGTCTTAGAAACAATTTAATTTTATGAATATTTAAAAAATATGGATCTTTTCACGACATTTTTCTTTTTAGTTCTCTTCTTTTATTTGATACCCAAACTCCAAAGGTATCATTCTCATACCCACCACCCCCCTTGGGTACGAGAAACCCATAGCTCATGGGTTTGAGGTATGTGTATCAAAATACAAAAAACATGAAACAAACACAAGGTATGGTTTTAGCTCATTCCAAACTCATACCTTATACCTATGATGGGTGAACCAAACACCCCCTTATTACTGACCAACCATCACAACCCCATATTCAACCACACGATATAATTTTCAGGCACCAAACTCAAATTCAAGACCATTTCAAAGAACGACCACTGTCAAAATTCACAAACTTATCCCGAGTTTGAATGAAAATTCAAGACGAAGGGAGTCGAGATATGACAAGGGGAAAAAGTGACGTTAATTTTTGATGTGATTTAATTTTCAGGTCACCACTTAATTTGACCGCTAAAATCCGACAACCCTTTGCTTTTTGATGTGATGTTAATTTTATTTTTGTTGTTATTTTGAATGAAAATGGTCTTAATGGGGGAGATTGGAAAGAAAAATAAAAGCTGCAAAGTTGGGAAATAATAAGAATGACAGGTGAAAAGCTGAAAAAAGTGACAGAATGAACAATAAGATGATGAAAGAACAAGAAGAGGAGAAAGGTAAACTGGGTATTTGGTTACTTTTCTTGGTCTTTGTCCCATATACAATAGATAACATTTCACTCGGACGGAGAGTACAATGAAAAAAACAGTGGAAGAATAATAATAAATTAATCTTTTTAAATAAACCTGATTGCTGACAGGAAAGGGAGAATTGGAAATTCAGGAGCTAGGTAGGATTTGTAAATTCAAATGCCAACATGTGTAATGATGATCTCTTCTCTTTGTCGCCTATGCAAGATCTTTTCGTTTTTGTTATGTTTTAAGAGGTTTCTCTCAAAGATACCAAGTAGTAATATTGTAAAGGCTTTCAGGGTCATTGAACCAAATTTTGAGATCATACGAGATGTATCTTGCCCTAGTGATTTTTATGGCAAATACTATTCCTGCAATTGCTTTTGAAATACCCTTATTTATAGTGATAAACATTCTAGTCGAATTATCTCTCTGCTCCAAGACTTAGTTTTAATAAGTGTGCCTCCTGCGCACTTAATTTCAAAGCTCACTAGGGCACTAGCATAAACGCCTCAGTTTGCATTAAGTGTGCCTTATAGACAAGGCACAGCCTGCGAGGCGTTCTTCTCGTTCTTGTATTATACCCTTTTCTTTGGCAAGTTATCCCTAGTATTTACTCCGTTACATGTTAACCCTCTTTAAAATTCAAAAAAGAGAAATAGTGGAAAAAACTGTAGCTAAAAAAATACAAATTTAGTTGAAAAACCTGTGTGCTGAGCACCAAGGTCATTTTAAACTATAGTCACGATTCACTTATTGTGGACTATCTAATGTGCACAAAAGGTTCAATAGTGCGCCTGCACTGTCATCACATAGGTCTAGACCTTCAAGGATGTAATAGTAGCGTAAGTTGTACTTGGTTATGATGTCAAAACATGTTTAATGTTGCTAAAACGTCAGGTACGGACTCCATACCCACATTGGCTATTACTCCATAAGGGAAGAGTTGAAGTAACATAGGTCGTGACAATTCATTTATGATGTTTTTAATTGCAACATGGGCGAGAAAACTTCTTTGAAGAATTGAAGAGTGTCCTAGTAAGAGGCATTAATTTTGTGCGGACATTTCGTTTACAAAAGTGAACTATTGGGAACTTGATAGACATATTCTGATTCTTTTTGCCAACACAATCTTTCTTAATGTGCAATAGTATTTTGTCTAGAAGATTCCCAACCGTATCAGTTATGAGGAGACTACTAGATTAATGAACTCATTTGTAATGAGATGCTGAAATAAAAATGTCGTATGATATGCCAGCCTGAACCTTAAGCCCTATCGCCCTCACTGCCCTAGGTCCCATTGAACACACTCCTTCGTGTCTGTTCTGAGGTTCAGTTGTAACATAATACTATGTCTATGTTTTTGTAGAATCTCAAAATGATCGGTAAATTTAATTTGTTTGGCATTGTGTTTACCAATTCTCCTGTTAATTTGTATGCTCTTTTCCTGTATTACTATTTGCCTTTAATCTTATTGGTTTTGTAACAGGTGAAATCTACCTATGAAAGTCTCCGGGAGATGATTACGGCTGAAGTGACGGAAATAGCAGAATCAGGTTATGCTGTATCTGGTATATTAAGTTCTTCTACTATTGGCCACACATCTCGAAGCGAAAACCTTGTTGAGCTACTCTACAATGAAGAAAATTATGTGGTGTACAAGTTCAACATCAGGTAGGAAATTGACGTACTTCTCTATTGATTTGTGAATATGAACGAATATCTGTGAAAAAAAAGTTGGATTAAAAAATACCTGTCTTTTATTTAGGAGCCTAACTGAATTCTGATTCATAAAATAGCCATGTTCGACATTCTGATACTGCCTCACACACACACACACACACAAGGGGGTTGATATCAGTGAGGCAGTCTAGGATACATCCTCGATCACAAATCCACAATGATCTAAATAGAAAGAACCATGCGGATCAAACATGAACAACTAGGGATTGCTTCTAAAATGATTTATGGTCTCTCCTATAATTTAAATATCTGAACACTGAAGCCTCATTATCCAATTGCGAACTCGGAAAACAGTATGGAGATCACAAGTATCATTAAAATGAAACAAGAACCACCCTTTCTTATTGTAGAATATGTCAGGTTTCTTTTGTTACATTAGTCCAATATTTGGTCACATACTCTCTTGGTCAATTTTAGGTCTGGCACCTAAGAAATTGCCCACTAGAGTATTCTTCCAATTCCAATATTTATCAACAATGTCATCTGCATCATAATCATCTCATCTGCAGGAGTATTATAATGGATTAGATGCAATTCCATTCCAATTTAGAATTGACGAGCAACAGTTTCTTTATTGGGTGCTTAATTGAGGGATTAGGTTTTTCTCGCAATCCCAAAATTCAACCCCAGGTCCATCAGTACCCTTATGTTTCTCAGAGCCACTACCCTTAGAGGATCAATACCAATAGTATATTTAGCATTCTTGGTTATTGTCAAAAGCTGACTACCAATTCTCATATGCGAATTTAGTGTTTGATTTAACAATTCCAGAATTGATTGAAGGAGATTGCGTTAAGGCATTATCAATAAATTAACTCATAAGAGATACCTTGAGGGTAGATTGCAGTAAATCACTAAATTCGCAATTGAATCAGAATTAGCCACGTGAGATGTAGCAGGATCTGGTTCGGTTTCTTCTTCTGTGTTACTAATGAGCGTGAGAATCGCCCTTGAGAGAACCCTCGTCCTAATCAGTCAATTATTTTCCTTTTTAGTGTTACTCTATGATACTCTGAAAGCCCACGACAATAGCATTACATTATGCCTTGAAAGAAGCTCCCACCTAGGTGGGGCGAAGGGTTTGGAATGTTGAACTAGCAGATGAGCTTCACATAAAAGGCTAATGACATTCATTATCCTATTGGTCATGTAAGGTGCAGTATAACACTGTGAATATGCGGATATTTCTATGTATGAATTTGAGAACTAACATTAGCCTTCGGAAGCAACAAGACAATTTATTTACAAACCCAAATGATAAATTTTCTGATACCAGTTACTCCATAGTATTTTCTCCAATTCTTTTGAGTTGCAACATTTTCAATTTTTGGGGGATTTAGCTGAACTGTCTCGTTTCTTATTTTTGTCATTCGAGAACTAAGATTTAGCCTTCCATTTCCATATCTATTAAGCAAGGGAGGGTATATCCCTCTTGTTATCCTTCAAATTTGAACTTCTTTTACATTGCCGCTTGCTCTTTGAAATAGTAAACTGTAGTACTTGCATAAATTCATACCGGATTTTAGCCCCCTGTTATGAAAAAGTATTCACTCGCCATTAAACAGAAGGCCTCTATATATACTAAAACTTTGTTTGAATGGAAAGGGAAGGAGGGATAGGGTGACAATTCCCTAGATGGGTTAGCAAATTGGGTTGCACGGAAATGGAGGGATCAATTTTCTGTATTTGTAGACAAATTAAAATCAAGGTGATGTTCAATAGTGGTCCAACTACCGTGGGATTAAACTGATGAGTGATACCATGAAATTATGGGAAACAATAGAGGTGGGCAGTGGGCCGGGTTGGTGGGGCCTGGGTTGGGTGGTTGGGCAAAAAGAGAGGCGTGCGGGTCGGGCCGGGAAGTGTGGGCTAGGGAAGAGCGAGCCCAGGACCTGCCGGGTTAGGGGAGCGGGTTGGGCAGGCCAACGGGCCCGGGAAATTGTAAATTGGTATGGCGGGCGGGGCCATCCCGCACTGTTGACCACAGTAGATGAGACAATTAGACAATTGATGGAGAAATATTGGGATAAGAAGAAAGATTTACATATGATGATGTTGATTTAGAGACGGCGTACGATAGAGTGCCGAGGCAAGTACTTTGGTTGGCATTAACATAGAAAGGGGTATCGCGTAAATATATTGATCTTATAAAGGACATATATGTGGGAGCCACTTTGTAAGGACTAATGTGGGGAAGACAGAAGAGTTCCCTATTACGTTTGGAGTGCATCAAGGTGCTCTTAGTCCTTTGCTCTTGGCTATTATTATGGACGAATTGACGGGATCAATTCAAGACGAGGTTCCATTGTGTATGATTGTTCGTTGATGATATTTTGTTGATTATCGTTGATTGATAAAACAAAGGATGGATTGAAGGGAAATTGGAGCTTTGGAGACAAACCTTAGTATTGCGGGGCTTTACACTTAGGGCTTGTTTGGGATGAGAGTAATTATTAAGGGAGTAAAGAGAGCTAAAACAAGAAGAAATGAGAGGAGATTAGTGGTTAATGGTGGTTGTGGAGGGTGGAAAGAGGAGGTGAGGGAGGAATTATTACCTCCATAGGGAGGTAATGCATTACTTGGGAGGAGATGTAGATAATAATTACTTCCTTTATGGAGGGACTATTATACTATATTTTCCCATTTCTATCTCAACCTCTATCCCTTCCCTCCATTTTTTAGTTCGTTTTAGCTTTATTTCTCCCTTAATAATCACTCTCATCTCAAGCAAACCCTTAGTAGTAAGACGACGGGATATTTATTTAGAGTGTAGAATTAGTGTAAATGGGGGTAGAGAGACAAGTGATAGGGAGGTAGTCTATGGTTCCGACTTTTTTAGGTATTTAGAATCGAGAGTGATGGAGAATTAGATGGAGATTTGGCTCATAGAATCAAAGCTTGATGGTTGAAGTGGAAAACGGGGTTTCTATGTGACCGAGGTGTACCTTATAGGTAAAGGGTAAATTCTATCGCACAACTATTACGCCTAAGGGATTCTGTGTTGGACGGTAAAACATGGACATGAACAAAAGATGAGGGTAGGTGAGATGCGTATGCTTTGCTGGATGTGTGGCCACACAAGAAATGATAGGTTAAGGGAAAACCGTTTAAGTTGGTTTGTGCAGCGGAGAGCTGGAGGCACCGGTGAGGAGGATTGAAGGAATGGATAATATTGTTAGGGGACGGGGAAGACCGAAACAAACTTGGATAAGGGTGATTGAAAGGGATATGAATATTTTGGGAATTAGTTAGAGTATGGTGAGGGAAAGGGTATTGTGGAGAGAGAGAATTCATCTTAGGGGATTTAGTTTGAGTTTTAGATATTTACTCATTTTTATCATTATACTCGATATTTATTTATTGATTTATTTTTAAAATAATTTATACCCTTTTTGTTTTACAAACCAATTTTACCCGCTTTATTCTCGTTTTCCATCTTTTATTTACGACCAACCTTGTTTTGTTTTTCTGTAACACCCCATGAGGTTATGAGATTAAGTTGTCCCACATCGAGAAAGTAAGAGGTTTGTGATATGTTTATAAAAGATTCCACCCACCACTTAGTAACAAGGCATTGTGCTTTTGGGTTTAAGTGAGGACAAATAATGGGCCCAAAGGTGCACATCTCATCTTATTGGGATTGTGTTACGACGGTGGTGGGTCGGGTTATCATATTTTCTTTTACTCTGTTTATTTACCTCCGATCGGCGGGATCACCTAGACGGATTCGGAAAATGTTTATGTTAGCCAACCCCCACCTATGTTGGAACTAAAACGTTCCCTCTCCTCTAATATTATCCAAACAAAGGTTAGAATTGTACAAGACAAAATTGTTGATGCTGCAAGCTAATTGTGGCATTGAATCTTATTTTTCTGGTTGTTGAGGTTTAGGCAGGGAAGCTTATACGATTCATTTGTTCGCTGAGGTGGACATCCCTCCGTTGAATCGGTTGAATGGTTAAGTTTACTCTATTGAAATTTTACCAACTAGTAATAAATTATACACCAATTATGGATACTAAGATGGCCGGTGTGGGGAAAACTTATAGTAAAAGGTTGCCTGAAATCATATAGTTTTAACATATTTTTTTGTCAAATGGAGGAACTTAAACTCCACTTGAGTATCCACTTCCTACAAAGTGGAGGAAGTTCACAATTGCTCACCTAAAACAGTAGTTAAGTGAAAATTTTCACAGAAAGTTGCTCCCTCCATTAACAACAACATCACAGCCTTTAATCCTAAAAGCAGCAGGCATGAATCATCACCTAGAACCGTCCATTGGTGACCGTACACCTCTAAAGCGATAATATAGAACAAGAAAAGTGAAAATCAACTATGGAGTGAAACATAATACAAAAGTCACTTGAAGGTTTGAAAATCAAAACTCAGATTTCTTTTACAAGAACTTAGAATTTGAATCGAAAATACAAATTTAAACGATGTTTTGAAAATCGAAGTAAAAGCATGTTACGGAATACCTTAAAAGTAAACCAAGTATATTATTATTTAAGAAGGTTTTTTTTGGTAAAGCGTGTAATAAATCCAAAAAGAACAAATGATTTAAAAAAAACACTAAATATTTCAAATAAGAGCAGATGCTAAAAATCCAATGTATCATTTCCCTCCATTGTGTCATCTCCATCACCATTCCCTCTTCAAGCCCGAGGAATCTCATATCATGTTCTATCACTCTCAACCATGTCTGTTTTGGTCTCCCTCTACCCCTAGCAACCTTTTCTGTTCCCGAGGTCTTAAGTAGGTGGTAGCAATAAATAGGTCGTCGTAAAAACACTAATTACCCTATCAAATTAACAATTTATAAACCAAACTTGACTCTAAGACTATGCACTTAAGAATAGTAGTAAAGTGGAAGTAAGGGTCGAACCCAAGAGAAGGGACTAATAGACTAAAACTTGTAATTAACTAACTAACTAAAACTAACTACCAAGCTAATGACAAACAACCAATAAACAACCAAGTTACTCACAAACAATGATATTCACAATGGGCAACAATGGATGACAAATAAGGAGAATTTTAACATGGAAACTTGATAAAATGATGAAAAATGTAAACTTTGTCTAAGAGGCCAAACAACAAACACTTGATGTGCAACAATCAATATAGAGAAAAACTTGGTGTAACTTGCCCTCAACTAACAACAATGGTGAAAGGTGACTCCTTTTACAACCTTTATACTATCTACCCAACAAACACATCAAGATATTAGCACTATATGAATTAAACCATTCAATAAATGCTCTTCACAACTTAACCAACAACACATTAAACTATGAGAAGAGATTAAATTATGAGAATGAAGAACATGCCAAGATGTGTAAGATAGGACCAATATTCATGAGATTAAACCATACAAATGAACAAAGGTTCAAGCTTTCCTATTAACATGTGAAGATTCTAAGCCAAACCAACACATATCAAACTTGCTTCAACAATCTTAAACAATTACTAGAAATCATTCAAGATATGCACTAGTTAAGTCAATAAGATGCAAGGGTGATCAAATCAAACAATTCATTCACTTAACATATGAATTTGAACACAAGAAAGCTTAATAGATAACAATAAAGAGATTAAGGAGTCTTACAAACACCAAAGTTGAAAGCTTTGATACAAATTACACCAAGAAATGGAAGTTTAGCCTTCCATAATCCAAATACAACCAAACAAATTAAGGAAAGATTAGTCTAATTATTACAAGCTTAACCTAGATTATGAAAGTATGAAGATGATTCTAGATATTGTTTCAATTCTAGGCTATTTATATGGGTGCACTAAAACCTAGGAAACAACCCATTTAACAAAGCCCAAAAGCGGATAAAAATAAGCTGTCAATTGCCGCGGGGGTGCGCAGCCTGCGCATTTCAGCCTGACAGCACTGTTTTGCGAAGGTCATATCTCCCTCGTTTCTTGCTCAAATAAGGCGTGTGACCTACCGTTGGAAAGATAAGAACATAAGCTTTCATCTCCAATTGGTCTTGCGTCGATACGAGCTCTAGAACTCTAGATATACTCGTTTGAAGTTGACCCTTGCGAAACCGAGTTTTCAATTCTTCATTTTGGCTATTTTCTTCACTACATTTCTACTCATATTCACTTCCTCTTCTCCTAAGATGACTTCTTGGTCCTAGATGGGGTATTTACACCATGCCATGGGCGTGGAAGGATTCTCCCCGGCTTCTCTTGATCAATGCATCCGAGTCACATTACAAAACGGGGGTAAAAAGGCATAATTACCCCAACCAAGTCCAAAAGCCAATTATTCCAATATTACAACTAAAGACCCATATTTAAAGACACAAGGGTGATAAAATCACCCTCTTAGACCGACATATAATTATACTATCAGTAGGTTTCCTTCTCACATGGTCAAACCATCTTAGTCGATTTTCCATTAACAAACAAACAAAATATCCAAATTCCAAATTCGTAAACCTTTATGAGAGTATTTACTTGCCATGATTTGAAACTTCATAGGTCACCTATTTTGGGTGAACCAAACCAACTAGATATCTCGAAGTAAAAATGTAATTTAGTTATCACTTTTTCTTTTTAGACATTTCCTTATATTCGCCTTAGTTAAACTATTGAAGCATATCTGTATAGTTGTACAATTTCATATAGGATTATTTCAACGTTGATACAATGAGGTTTGACCGAATTCCACTTTGGAGGCATGAGATGTTACCAAAATGAGAAAATTTTCAGACCATAGGTCACCAAAAAAGGAATAGTGATATGTCACAACACAAAAGTGGAACTAAGCTCATCTCACTTTTGTTCGTGGCTGGATGTGAGGCCCTTAATGTTTAATTTTTATTCTTTAGCATATAAATGTTAAATGTCAAGTATTCGTACACATTTCCGGTGTACAATATGTTTGGCTTTGGTACATGGGGAAACATGAAGAATCGAAGAAGCGCTACCTCTGCTATATTCGAGTTATTATGGTGGTGTTAGGTATTTTATGAATCTGGTAGACAGTTAGACTGCTCCAGTTAGGACTTAGGAGTAGCAATGTGTATTCCTGTTTTTCCTCTACCATATGGGGTCAAGGTTTTTGGTGATGTTCATGCACCTTAACTCATGAAATTACTGATGAGAGCTCTTTAAGTTATGTTTCTAAGCTACACATGGTCCTTGTATCTTTAATCTTTCATCTGTAAGTTTTTTTAAGAAACTCGTTTTTCATTTACCCATAATTTCTGGTGGTGCAGCTCTTGTACGTTCATTGATGGAAATGGGGGAAATCATGAAGTGGATCTAGATGATTTTGATAAATCAAAGTTTGATAACTTAAGTAAGATTGTCACTGGATACATACACCCGTCAATTCAGTACAACTTTCCACATTCATAATATATACATGAATTAAGATGTAGGAATAATAACATCAATGCTTGTGTTTTTCTTGCACCAAAAACACACAAGTTTTGATATTTCAACATTTACGCTTTATTTTTGTATGTATATAATATGATATGTATCCCTAAATTAAAGGGAGTACTATTTCTCTGAGTTTCGATTATGCTTGGTTGGAATAATAATACTTAACATAAGCTTTTCTTCTTTGCAGCTCCTTTAGCCACGAAACTAATCGATGGTATCAATCAGAGTGAGCTACGACGAAGAGCACTAGTGGTTTTATCTTTTGCATTTTTGAATGTAAATGCAAGGGTAAGAATATACCTATTCCTTTGGTATCATACTCTATCCTAATGATCCGACCGGGATCAGGCCGAGACTAGTAAATTTTTTCGATACGTACTCCTGACCATCTTTTGTGTGTTCTTACTTTTCATTTGATGCTTTTTACTTCAATTTTAATTATTTAAATATTGTAAATAGGCATGTTGTACATAGTTACAAATCTTTAAATATGATATAGTTGTTTTGACTGCGTATCTCTACTTAGATTTGAAAAATTATTGGTCAAAGTTGACATTGATTGACCACCAAAATCAAAATGGAGACAATAAATTCGGGATGGAGGTAGTACAAGAAAACATGTTATTCATGTGCATCAGCCCCTTTGTATTGGTTTCTGGTACCCTGAAGGTTTATATTCACACTAACGAGCGAGCCTCTAAAGTGTTTTCACTCTTTTTTATATATATATTTTTTTTGGGCCTGCTGATTAATCACGTATATCTGTTTCCATTTCTAATGGACCCAAAGTTGGCTAATTTCTTAGTTTTGATAAAGTAAATTGGATTATTAAATTTGTTTAGCTTCTTTTTATTTTGAAATAACTATGCAGGTTTTGCAACATTTTTCATTATAAGTCATCTGAAAACAACCTCTCCCGTGTTAACATAATGGTCAAATTTTGTACATCAACCTTCCTTACTATGTTAAAATAATGATTTTGATGGTAATGTTGTAATCACTCCTCTACGCTGTCCTAGAACCATAGAAGTTGATTCTGGGTGTAGTGGGATATGTTGTCTTCTTTATTCTATCCTTATTTTCTCTATTCATGAAATACTTACATAGCCTTTGGTGATATCTTACGCAGGATGCTTATGTACATTCAGTTGATTGCCAAGGATTTGATGTCTTGTTGAAAGTAGCTGGTGATAACGGCGCATACCATTGGAAAGAATACAGGTTGCCATTAAGCAAAGACGCACCAGATGTGGAGTCATTTTGCAGTCAACTTGTTCAAATGGAAGAGGCTGCTCTTGAGAAAGTGAAGAAATTAGGTGGCTTAGCATAAAATGCTTCTTTTCTTAAACTCATGGTCTCTTGATACCTCTTTCATCTACTTATTGCGCCTGCCATATCAGGTTTTGTTGAATGTTAAAGCGTATTACATGTACTTCTGAGCATGCTTTTGTTAGTCATGGTTAAAATGGTGGGGTGGTACGGAGTAGGTGCATTTGCAGAATATGATTGGGCTCTCAGGTTATGGCGTGTCTCCTTAACAGCCTGTGATTCTAGTTCTTGCGGACAGCGAGCTTTCGTTTAGATTAATTAGCTTGTTTTTGTGAAGGCTTAAAAGTTTACATGTGTGTCATGATCAATAAGTCAGTCGCATGTGTCATTTCCTTATAATTCCACAAGACTTGTATCCATAAACAAAGCACATGGACAAGTCAACCGACTACTCTCAAGGATTCTTCTTGATTAAGATTGCTCTATCACAAAGCTCTTTTGAAAAAGGTGCATGCTCACCCAAGTTTGACAAATTGTTGAAATCACAAGTTCATCTAACTTTTCATATCTAACGGATTTACAAAAGCCGTACTATCACTCAAGTATAGGACTTTCTCCAAACTATATTATCGATAAAGACTTCTTAAATATAGGACTTTCTCACCCCAAATAACCTAATAGTCAACCAGTACCAAGTTGCAACACCCGTTCATCCGTGGTCATTAATGTCCCAACGCATTTTCCTTAAAGCTCGCATCATTAAAGTTCACGCACTATATAATCCTTAAGTAGCAAGGTTACAACGCTTCATCTCCTCCTCTTTCTAGTCTCCGATGCCATAGATTAAGGTTATATCCTTAAACCCAATAATAAGTATCAAAAACACTTTTCTACCAAGCCTAAGACACACACTAGCACTTCTCCATGAAATCACATAGTTTCACTTGCATTTTAAACCTTATTAAAGTAGTACTCAAATTTTCTCATTCTAGGTCAACGAGTCTCACAATCGGCACGATTCACAAGATGTTTCTCAAATTACCAACCTCACAAAACTAATGTGATTTAGAAAGTTGACCACAAGCTCCAAAATTTTAGACACAACTCAATCTTACACTGTCAATTCGACAATTCAATCACACTAATTTCATGTCAAGTAGCTAAGCACTGAAATCTCCATAGCACTTAGCACATCACACCACATTTTTCAATAATACAATCATTCATTACTAAGAGTTGAGACTCAATTTTCACACGCTTTCCTTAAAACTCAATTTATTCACCGAAAGTTAACATTTCCACAAAAAAGAAAGGGGGTCTACAAGGTTTCCTGGGAAGAACAAGAAATCTGCAGGAAAGATACAAAAGTAGCTTCCATGGTAAGGGAGGAGGAATTCGAAAGATAAATAAGTATCACGATGGAAAAATAAGGCAAGGTACACCATCAACAAGGAAAATCTTAGAGGAAGTAGAACACTCTTAAATTGGCCAAACAAATCGTCAACCTTCGACAATCGGTACTTGATCTCGATCGCTAGACGTAAGCTCACGATAGTCATTACAAAGACACATATATCAATTATTAATCACAATCAACAAAGAAGTTAATATCTAACAAAACGCAAACACAACATAGACGACCAACGTAGGTCCTTAAATCTACCCCTCTCATTCATTACTCAATAGTCAAGTTATTTAATGTTGATGTACGCGAATTTGCCTTGAGCATTATGGCTCTAGTGCCAACTGTGATCTCTCACGGTTGTACAACAAAATAAACACAAAAATTGCAGTGAAAAATACGAGATTTTTAAAACTTTTATAATAAAAAACGCGAAGTCACTAAGATATGAAACCAAAAGATAAGAAAAGAAGTCTTTTATATAAAATACAACTTAAATGAATCCAAGGGAACTCGATCCCTTAATTAAGCACAAATTCTATACTAATCACGAGACTAAACTACAACGAGTAGAGTCAAGCATTGTAAGCATAACACTCGCTAGCTCACTCATCAAATCCCATGTAAGTACCAACTTCAACCTTATCTTTAAGAGTTACTTAGTGGAGACTAACTCAAGATTCTTCCAGCCATATTACATCACAATTAAAACAATGAAGTAAGGAACAAATAAACAACATAACATAAAGATCATGTCAGAACAATAAGTAAAAAATAAGCGGTAAAAGACATGAATAAGTCATCCCATGCTAAGATTGCAACCAATACTACATATAATCACAATTGATAACACAACCTTAACCGATATCAACATTACGTGTCATTGATAACAAAAAGAAACTTACATAATACATGTGAGTGAAGCTTCATTTATTCTTAAAGCATTTTATAAGTAACATATAATGCACGGGACGTGACTACTAATGTCACACGCATATCCATGGCTTCACTCCACAACTACGAATGGAGATATTAATCCCACTGACCGTATCGACACTAGGTGGCTTGCATCTCACCCTTTAGGGCTCAATAAGACTAAAAGCCTTTTACGGTAAAATGTCATGTACAAAGCGGATAGGACTAACAAGACAATACTTAAATCTTCCCGATAGGACGACGATAATAATATGGCCCTAGTCTAAACCTGGATCCAAACTCTTGGGATGAACGTTTCACGATTTGACAATCGATACCTAATCAACATCCGAGACTCACAAGCGATACCAAATTTGCATAACGAGTAACCTCATCTCGTCAAAACAACACGAAAAAGGCGAAAAGAGCATGTCTACCTCATGATCAATGCACAATGACATCACCTCGCATCAACGCTAATCGTCTACCATCAAACAACGTCGTCATACTCACACTATCACAAATTATATGAATACTACATATAGATGCACGGGTCAGTGGTATGCTTAATATGTTTGAGGCATAATGTACAAGTATCCGGCTCAGAGATAACCTTTACATTTCCGAGATACTAGTTACAAAGACTTGGCTCAGTGATGTTTGAACATCACTGAGGCACTACTAAAACTCATTCATTTAATCATAAACATATGAGACTCACCCACCACGACTCCAACATGAAGTATACAATGCATGTGAGAGCATAAGGAATACGAAAAGTTAAAGTAACCAAAACAATCATAATTTCGACCATTCCACGCACACAAATCATACAATGGTCAAACCTCAAGTTTATAAGCTAAGGAAAGGTTGTAAGACCCTTTGTGTGTGTCTAAGTACTATTCAGACTATGAGAGTTAAAATGGGAGTTTGAACAATTGTGTAATGAACAATTGTGTAATGAATAAGATCGATGATTGCTTGTATGAGGGTGAATTTTTGTTAAGAGAATGTGTTTTTGGGAAATGATAGTGTATTGTATTACGTAATGATAGGCACATATAAATACAATACAAAGCTAATCGGGCAATAAGA
>VHZZ01009705.1:51348-67072 GCA_009801015.1 Silene noctiflora | reverse complement strand
TGGTTTAGATTATGAGATTTTGGCAGTTTGCCTTGTTGGATTGTATTTTTCGTTTAACAGTTTTTGATCAGACAATTGTATTCAGTTTAACTAGTGATTTAAAGTTGTTTCTTTATTGTCTTTTGATTATCATTGACTCGGGAAACCGAGATGGTAACATCTCCATGCTTAAGGTGGCCTTGGTAAGGCACTTTGGAGTATGAGTGTGTTACACTAAGGCTCTCTTCTGTAGAGGTTTGGCTTTTATGAAGTTGAACAAGTTATTAGATGCTCAATCAGACCTTGAAGAGGCTTTATTGGTTGAACCTAAGAATAAGGACATTCTTAGAGAACTCAGTGTAGTTAAGAATTGCCTTACAATTAATTTGAATGGTAAGAGTAGTATAAATGATCTTTCCACGCAAGATACATCGTGGATGGTTAAAAAACATGTTCAAGATGAAGTGCGTCATTGGAATACTTTGATTAAGTCTGGTGGTTGTTCTGAACGTGAAAGTGACTCGTGTTGTGGATCTACTAGTGGACATGATATTAGCTTTAGTTCTTTTGGTAGTACCCAATCGCCTGTTACTGATGATTGTGATATGGAGCTTGATACCAGTAAGCTTGCCTTGGATCAACAATCTTGCATTAATTCTATTTCGACCTCTACAATTGCGGTCTCATGTAATTATGATGGTTGTGCTAACATTAATTCTCTTGATAATATTGGTCTTAACATGGATGTGAACGAAAATCTTGAGGATTCTCATGATGTAGAGAAGAAAACACTTCATTTTAGCAAAAAGGGAGGAGGTCACTCTACTTTAAAGATTGATATGCGTACTTACAAAAAACTCCTTCAAGGTAAAGAAGTGAGTTTTTTCCAAAAATCTCAATTGGCTACTATGAAAATTAATGTTCCTCTTCTGCTGATATTATCAAAAGTGGCGTAATACCTTCCTCTTCTGCTGATATTATCAAAACTAATGTTTGTGATATTCCTATTGATAAAGCTACTGCATGCCTTTCATGTGACGATGCTTTAAGTGGTTCTTTGTGTTCCAATTATCATCATCTTTCGCCCTTCATCTTCACTTCTACCAAATCAAGGACTACTAAAGGTTTTAGTGTTAACAGACGATCTTCAAGAACTCAAAGCCGAAGAGAGGAATCTCCGAGACGCAATGTTTTTGTTTTTTCTAGTAAATTCTCATGTTCTCGTGACGTGAGTGTTTCTTGTTGCAGATACTCTCCTAAAGCTCAAATACCGAAGAAAAGAAAAGATTTAGCATCCTCAACGTGTTACTCTAACAACTCTTTGAAAAAACCCTGTTGTTTAAGTATCCCCACCCCTAGTTTAAGTTATTGTAATAATAATGTAGTTTCTGCACCTGACTTAGAGAGTCAGGTGTGCTTTGTGTAAAAACTTTTCTTTACCGCTGTCAAAAAAAAAAAAAAAAAAAAAAAAATCCATCGGATTTAATGATTTATCCAAAATAAATTCCCTAGCTAGAGTAATACTTGATTAAGGGGATGAAAATAATCGAACTAAAGTTTCATACGCTTTTTCATAATCAATTTCATCACACCCCAACCTTCAGTATCGCTCTATTTTCTATGTGACTGAGCTAACATCGAGATTTCTACTAATTAGGGTAATATTATTGGTAGTTTTGAGAGAAGACTTTGGTAAGTCTTGAAACAAGACTCACTCAAAACTACCAATAATCTATCAAAGTCTTAACAAAGTCAAGTAAAATAATAAAAGTTAGTGAAAAGCTGATGTGACAGAGTCTACTTGAAAGAGTCTTGCTGATCTTACCTTACATTTTTATATTTTTATATATCCTGCAATTTCACTTTTTTTTGTTGTAACTTGGAATTAGTTGATTGGTTTTTTTTTTTCTTCTCTTCCCGCCGACCATCCTTGCCAAAAGAAATTGTTGAAATGTTCTATCATAACTACAATATACATCACTCGGATCCTGAGGAATAACCGAATCTTTAGTGGTACTAGCAAGGCTACGTCATAAACCATGCATGGTTGTTGCATCTCATTAATTGAGTAAACAAGTTAAGATATCAGATGGTCTGTTGCATCTCATCTCACTTTTAAGCTTGATAAAACCCACAGTAACAAAGAAGTTGCCCAAATGTTAGTTACTCCTCGGTCCTCACAATGCTGTAGGAAAATCGACTTTTATATTACAAAGATGTCCGAGAACACTAATGGAACTTGGAAGAAATAACCGGGTACTAGAAGCAACAGTACTCCAGTGTCTGAAGGCTTCCCTTCCATACATTGTGGGATAAGGAGTTCAATATACACAACCTTACTTCTGTGTTGCAACATAACAAAATAATTGTCCAAATAACCCGAGAGATTCGCATCAAATGACTGCAATTTCACAATAGATATAGTAACCTTGGCTAATTTGGTGAGTCATTTTGCGTTTGTGAACTAATCTCTTTCCACCATGACTGATGAACTAAGGCGAAAAAATTCGGGAGACAAAATCTCTTAGCATAAAGAAAATTTTCTCTTGGTTTTTTGAATCCTTCATCAATAGATCAAACTATGCTCTCTGAGATCTTTCTAAAAGTCGAACCATATAAGCTATGTATGGATTGAAAGCAACTGACCTACGAGTTCCCTAGTGATGAAAAGAGGAAAAATACAAGGAGAGACTAATGCCAAGGATTCCTTCTGGTGTTGGTGCTTCGTTTTGAGGTGGCCGAGCTTGTTTTCTGAGAGATTAAATTGTACAAATTGTGAGTCACAAATTAGTCAAATAGGTAATACTACTCCCTCCAATCAAACCCAAAGGTAACATTTACTTTTTCGTGGTCTTCAAGGCAACATTTTGACGGTACTTTTCTTCATTTAAATATGACAAATCAAAATATGTTTAGTTTCAATATACAAAGTTTCGTACTTTGTACTATATTTACGGTCAAAAGTTTTTCAAGTTTGACCTCTAACAAGGTAAATGTTGCCTTTGGATTAGATTCGGAGGGAGTATTAATAATTGGCAATACAAGTATGCAAAAACTTGCACGAGACAGTCATACAAGTAAGGTCAACCCATATTCCTATGAATGAATGTGGCAACCATAAGGATTTGGGTTGGCCTTGCACGTGAAAGGGTCTTATACAAGACTCAAGAACCCGAATAACATACCGATTTCAGTTTCTTGCCCTTTCCTCTAATTCTGTTCTTTTGAGGTTTCAATTTGTATATCCGTACCATCCAGTGATGGGATGTAAACGCCTGAATTGACGCAAATAGTACAAAAAATAGCATATTAGTGGTAGACCAGTTTAGTAATGGAGATAAACTGACATTTACAGAAAATGGCTAGTAACAATTAAACAAGTAAATCCTAACTGAAGTATTTGTTAACAGAACTGACGTTTCTAGATATGTTCCATTTGTTAAAAAGAGCTTCAATCTTAACATTTGAAATTAGACTTTTTGAGTCGGATTATCTTCTGCTTTTTCTTCTTTTCCCTCTAAACTTTCTGTATCATGTATAACCCATTGAACTCAATGTTCGTCAAAGATGTGAATTGGAAAGGATAATACAAGATAATGTCGTATGGTAATCTACATTATTCCCTCAACCAATGTTGACTTCTAGGAGTCTTTTTTTCCTTTCCATCAAGTTATAAGATCAGGATATCAGATAGTATTAGAGAAGGCCCTTGAACGTGTGTCCTATTGATTACAAGACATCTTTTACTTATCTAAGGTACTGAAGAACTAGAACGACAGAAGTTAACGGACAATGAATTCAAAGATCGAGCAATAGCATTATGTTGAAGATAGAAATATAAAACAGCTACTCAAAACTACAGTACCTCCTCAAAGTGGGTAAGCTTGAAATATTTCTTTCCAATCTCAGTCCTTCGCACCCTATCATATCCCTTGCCATCTGTCTCCACAAATCTATTTACAATAAGAAACGTTAGGGGTTGTTGCACGCTGGGGAAAAATTCACAGGTAAACTACTGAGATCTAATAAAGTAATAACCTGTAATAACAGAGCTTGTACATCAAAGAATTTAGCATGGTTGGTGTTGCCTCAGAGTCAATGCGATACTGGCCATCTCTCTTTTCACCAAACACACAAGAAGTCAGAAAATAACCACTATAGGTCAGCTAACCCACTGACTAAAAATATCATCTGCATCTCCTCCTTCTCAATGGCACTTTAAATACAACTTATGGAACAAAAAAAATTGCTTCAAAGTCTACATACCAGATAATCAGGTTCCTTGATGTGAGGGAACTCGCCTCCTCCTATCCGAACCATCCACAAAAATTTATTGATATCGTCACTTGGGTATCCCACAAGACCTACATGAAACAATATGTCAAATGAAGTTTCAACAGTCTTTTAAGTAAGAGCACTCACATTTTCAAACCAACCTCCAAATACCACAAGCACATATTTGACATCCAGAGAGTCAAATATTTCCCATGCTGCCTTTTCAGGAGAGGACATGGCAGTTCCAACAGTAGCGATGTGTGTGTTATTCCAGGTATTATTGTCGACAATAACAGTTCGATTAGCCATTGCTGTAGTTTGGTACCCATAATCCCACCAAGAAGCCACCTGCAGAAAAGCATTTTTTTAATAGGAAAATCAGATTCCAAAAATCACAACATTATCCCACTGCCTCACAGACTCCTGTAAATAGCGGGGTCAGGAGGGCCGGATGTGTCCAGCCTCACCTCCGTGCTAACAAATGGGGAGACTTTTTTCAATGACCCGAAATGAAAAATGTGTCCGATAATTGCATTTAATGACGGCTACTCATGGTGAAAAGAAGTGCAGCGAGTCTAGCGAGTGAAGCGAAGAATATGGAGTCTTTGGCTCCATGCATATTATAGTCCTAACTTTGGCTGCTAATATCTGACGAAATAATACGAAAAAGCATTAAATAGGCCTCGTTTAGAATGGTAAAAAAATATTCATGATTTATTGTATTCCAAGACCAATTTCGTTCGGGGTTGCAGTAATGGTAACAAGATGGTTCGCAACTGGGGTAAGCCCAAACGCTTCACAAATTGATCTCACATCAGAGCCAATATATTAATTGTATCTTGGTAAAAAAAAAAACTTCAAATGTTTTCTACTTAAAAGGCATTTGAAGAACATCACGCACTAAGTGTGAAGGATACAAACACTGTCAACAGTTATATCAGTAGATTTCATGCTATGCAAATTTAATAACAATGACACATACAGGAACACATCATAAAAGTGAGCTCCTAAAGCAAAATCAACCCTAAAGAAAAAGGTAACCTCAAAACATCTAAATGTGAACTTAAAGACTGGCTTTTGGAAACCAATTATAAGTTCAAAAAATCAAACATCATACCAGGATAGAAACTCAAACTCACCTTATCGTCCACCTCTGTGTTGTGGCTTAACCAAGCATAGGCCTCTCTAAAATCGTCAAAAACATGCAGACCATCATGTGTATGAGATGTCAAGACGATAGAAGGAGCTGAGTATGCCTCTGCAGCAGCCCAAACACAATGTATCTACAAAAAAATCCAGAATTTGAGCTTAGTTTTCTACAAGCCAGTAAAGCACATGAAACGGTGAGGGGTTTGCCACGTGTGTATAGCAACAGTGAGGGGTAAGAAAGACCAGACGATCTTGATTCTCAATACTCAGATCAATTGTACTAAGGTCAACTTTGGTTGCAATGTATAACTACTGATCATACTATAGGCCTTTATTATCAGCTTCATATACACCACAGAATAGCATATGCTGAAAGGGGACGCCTTTCATCAATACATAAATCGTCACAAGAGTTTGCATTCGGACTTGGACTCAAACTTGACTCTTTGAAACAAAGAAGGTGTTAACAACTATCTATCCACATGTACTATATAAAAGTTTACACAACTTTGTCACGGCACAAATACGTTTCTGAAAAAGGGAAAGCAAAAGGGGGCAGATTACCATCAACATTATTCAACACCCAAATAAAACTCGAACATTATCCAATGCCCCAAAGGAAGCTTCTAAGCTAGACAGGATCTAACAAATAGTAGAAAACAAAAACTAATTTTAAGAGTAACATACCACATAAAAACCTCCAAGAAAGATAATTAAGAGTAAGGCGATGATAGATGCTTCCAGTGGTAAAACAAGAAGCCTCTTCTCAAGACGGGACTTCAAGGAACCAGTCCCAGCAGATTCCTTCTCCTTTTCCTTCTCCTTCTTTTTTCCCTTTTTCAGAGGTCGATCCTTTGTAACATCGTCACCTTTATTAGCTTTCACCACATCATTCTGTAGCCCAGCACTGCCAGAACTGAGAACTCCTGCCTTTAGTTTTAACGCATTAACAAAAATACTTCAGCTAAAATTCAAATATAACTTACGGAAATAAATAAATGTCCAAGGATCCTTAATAATCACCTCATTTTCTGAAGTATCTAATATTGTAGGCAACTGGAATTTAATAGACCGAGCAAAAACATTAAAAGCTTCAGAAAGTGCTATTCCGGACAAAATGCAGGCTGCTGGGGCAAATACAAGCATAAGACGCACCTACAAGCAGGCCGAGAATAAAAATCACTCATATATTGAAAAAGTGCCTAAACTGTAAAAATACAATAGTTAATAGTATCGCATATGAAAGAGAAAAGTGATCCTTGATTCCTTACCATGACTCCTGAAAAGTAAACTGATGTCACAATGTAGAGGATTACGAATGAGCTTGCATCAGACAAAGGTAAGAAGCACGACTGCAAGAGACATAGCCAAGAAATGAAAGGCAGCATGCGTCATCGAGGTATACTAATGAGAGAGCTCTAAGATCATTATAATATTAAGTCCCGTACGAACGGAAAAAAATTACTTACAACAATTCCAGCTGGCACCAAGAAGGCCAAAACATTAATGTCCATGAAGTAAGATGGCCACGTAGGCGGTTGGTGTTCACTGACACTAGCAATGATCGGTATATATTTGCTAGCGTAAGTTCTGTTTCACACAATCACACAAAACAAGAGGACAATTAGTCAGGAATTTAGCCATCTGTAGAGCATATTACCATGGAAAGACACAAATTAATTGGTGAAAGTGTATGTTCAGGTGAAAGTATCCTGCATGCTTCGGAATGATGCAATAAGTAGCTGCGAAAAAGATAATCTATCTACAATACCCTATCCTCTCATAGGGTCATACGAGTATTTCATCTAACTAAAAAAGATTGCAAATTTATTATTTTTATCCAATTATTTCCTCTCATAGTCTCATCAATTATTGTCCAAATATTAACTAACAGCAGCCAAAAGAAAGTGGTAATGGAGCAACGGCATTCAATTCTAAGATGTCAAAGAAGCTGCCGCTTACGTATGAACATGTGTGTGTGTGTGTCTTGCAAATCCCATACACAACTACATGTAGAAATTATATGCACAAATTGGTACATACGGATCAAGAAGGCTAAGACTTCGTCCACTCCATCCCATTGTTGGACTTGAAGCAACCAATGCCACAAGTACTGCTGCTACAGCAAAACAAACCGCCCTAATGAAAAAAAAAATGTTAGTAATAGTCAAAACATAAATTCCCATGATCGCAGATGCAAAAAAATGAAGATGTTTGGAAGAATTTTACAAAGAAAGGCAAAATGATAGTGTCCCTCTCCCCATTCATGGGTTGAGATGAAGGAGGAAATCCTAAGCAAATAAACCCCAGCCTTTCAGTACAAAATTTAAAAGCTGTCAAAAGTCTTTACGACTGCTGGAAAATAACTGACACCCCTCCAAACACCCACACCCAAAAACTACCCCTCACCCCCACGAAACACCACCTCCCCCTCCCCCTCCCCTTACCTCTCCCTCTCCCTCTTCCTCTCCCTTACGCACAACTACCCTAGGATGGGAGATGGGCATTCGGGGGTGAGGAAGGGGTAATTTTCAGCAAAAGGGGCGTTTTCTGGCAGGTAGGGAGTAGTTTCGAGGGATTAAAGTAGGATTTCAAAGGATGGGGGTTATTTACGGCGGGGAAGGGATTTCGAAGGGTGAGGGTTGTTTTCGGTGGGTTGGGGTGGTTGATTGAGGTAAAAGGAGGGTGGTTGGTTGCACAATGATGGGTTTGGTAAGGGCAGTGTGTTAGAAGAGGACAGTGGGGTAGTGACTCGAGAGGATGGGAAAGGGCAAAATAGGTGATTGTCTTGACCTATTGACCAAATGGCAAATACCACTTGCATAGAAAATGATCCAATACCAACATCATACCCTAGTGCCTCAATGGCTTCCGCAAATTGCGCGGGGGGAGGGGGTGGAGAGGAGTGGGCCTTGTGTTAGCAACACAAAGAAGCTGTTTCCGAATGACCCGATATGACAACTGGGTCGAGAACTACATCGAAGGACTGGTACTTCACAATAGAAAGAAGGGCAGACATTTTCATTTATTCCATCATAATCCAGAACTAAAGAGTAATGAGTCTTTGACTCCGCTGGAAATGGAAACAAAATTATCCAATACCAAATGTGAAAAATCAGTTCAGTCAGAAAGAGGGACGTCAATGAGGGATTAAAAACAAAGGGGTAAGGTGTTATAAAAAGTTAATAGCATATTTTCTTCAGATCTTTTTTTTTTTTTTTTATCAAAGCCTTACCCTCCCATTAAACAGTTTTGTGTTAAATCTGAGCACTGATTGCTTCTTAGCACAATAGACATTACCCAAGAAGTTCATCTATTCTGTTGCATCAAAATCCCACAAATTGCTTATATTTGGAATCAAGCGGACACAATCCATAATCCAAATCAACACTTCTAACACGAAGATTCAGACTACATTCTCTTTGCTGCGAGAGTATTAAAAAGGCTAATAATTTCCTAGAGACTCACATAAGTCTCATCACAAAGAATACTTACATGCCAATAGATACGACAAGAGTTACAGCTACTTTGAACATCTGCGGTGAAAGAGTTCCCTTGATGTAATACACAAAAGCAACCACATGGAGAATAATGAACACCTGCAGCAATTTCACTAATTAGACTTGCCAAGAGAAATTCAAAGTATAAGACCTCATCATGACAGTGGAACAAGTGTATACATAGCAACTATTAGCAATAAGAACTTTCACACAAATTAAAACAGCTATTTTAATGGCCGAATCAGAACTAGATATAGCATCTAGAAAATGGCTTACCAAAAATGATGCAAAATGTTCTGAAGTCAAAACTGCATTAAAACCGACAACAGGAACCAAAGCAGCCAACAGTGTGCCCAACACAACCTGCAGTAAGGATGCAAAATTTTAGATAAACCAATTTATGAGGAGATAAATTAAAATGAGCGTCATACATGAAAGATAAATAAGAAATTAAATTAATTATTCTAGGTTTCCATTAACAAATAGGCTACCCCTGAAATGAAGCAGATGTCCACAAAAAGAACACTAAGGCTTGACATTTAGTTGTTACCCTAAGCTAAAAGAATATCCTGTACAATTGAGATTCCCATAGAATCGGTGCAGCTGAATATGAACTGGATAATTCAAATTTCCAAGCTTGGAGGTGTCTACATCACTTGATTGTTTCTTAACTAGGAAGATTCCATTAACAACAATAAAACCTAAAAAAGATAAAACTTACCAGAGGAGCATATGCAATATACAGCCTGTGAGAATATCGACCAGTAACAATGCACAGAAGAACATGCATGGGAATAAGGTTAATGATGAAGGTGTATCCTCCCCAGGAGCAAACCTAAGAGGGAATACCAATATCAGATAAATTACAGGATAAAACAGCCGAGCAGGTAAATTAAACTTTCTCATGATGCATACCATATAAAAGTACGCCATTGCATTCAAAGTTGCATAGAACAGAGAACCAGTATTCAGTGTCTGCATTCCAATAACAACACTTCACCAGTTTACAATCATAGCCAAAAGAGCGAGATACATGCATAATGAGAGAAAAGACGACAAACATATGAAAACCAACAAAAAGCGTACAAAACCCGACAAAAATATAACTTCAAACTCACCTTTACATAGAGATAGAATGTAAATATCAAAGCAAATATAGCCACAGCTTCATTGTCATAGCTGCCTGCTACAGATCGAGATATATAGGATGGTACCTGCATAAAGAACCCCAATATAGAAAGGTCAAAGTAACGTAAGAAGATTAGAAAATCTAGTTTTCAGTACACCATTCAATTATTTAACCAAAATAAAAAGTATTGAACATGTAGCTAAGAGTTTGCATGAACACAACAGCTAATGGAGGCGTTCAGGCAATGAGAACTGAGGGATCAGAAGAGCCGTGCTTACCATGCCTAAAAGTAATGCAGCTGTCAGTCCAGCACCTGTGCCCTTCACTTCCTGAAAGAACAGATGACCAGGCATCAACCAACCGATTTGAAAATTAACATTTATTCTTCCCTATATAAGTGTATAGAGTGGTATCAAAAACAACCTTTGTGAGAAGATAGGTTGCCCATGAAGCAAAAGCCGAAAATATTGGTGCAGTAAACACACAGACAGTTTCCACAGTCAAAGGAATGTTCAAAGAATTCAATAACCTGTCATGACAACGTTATAATTAACTTCCACCCCACTATGGTTCAATTGTTCAAACCACCAAACTCTACAGAAATACAGAAACTGTGCATAGAATTACAGAAAAATTCTCCAAATGAACATACAAGGATAAGAAAGCATCTTCAATAAAGGAAGTGAACCAATAAACCAAATTTTGAATCACTAGGGTGAAATTTAAAACCAGAATCCAAACTTACCACCATAATGTGCCTGCGGTGAGAGTTAATCCAGGATACACTGTTCCACCAATTACTCGACCCAATGGATACCTTTCGGAAAGATATGACATTCAATATATAAGTCATCTATAAACCAAATGGCAAGTATTACATTTTCTTTGCCATAATGTAACAGTGATTACCAGGTCCTGTCGTCAAACCAGTTCCAGAAGTCATATATGCCATTCTTGGTAAGAAACTGTATTTGCCGGGAAAAAAAGAAGGAAAAGAAAGTGTGTTAAGCATCAAATAACCGTATCTTCATATTACACAGAGCAGGAGACTGGAATGCTATTAACAAATAAAGAGCCAAAACATCAGTAGTAAACAAATTACAATAACAAGTGACCTTCAGTGTTATGAGAGTACACACGTTGGTCTATTTCATTGTTCACATACTAATCACGGTCTCACGTAGGGGTGTTAATGAGACGAGACAGCTCGCGAGCTACTCGAGTTCGGCTCGGTCAAAGCTCGGCTCGTGCGAGATTGGCTCGGGCTCGGGCTCGGCTCGAGAGTTTAACGAGTCAAGTCGAGCAAAGGCTGGCTCGACTCGAAAAGCTCGTGAACAGCTCGAACTTGTGTGATTACATAAGATATTGCTCATATTTCATAAAAATATTTTATCATGATTATATTTTTGTATCACACATATCAAATGTCTCGCTAATTTCCCAGATATTTTTACATATAACCTTCGAGCCTTGTTATTGAAAATACCAAAAAAAAAAAAAACAATTTTATATAGGCTCAATTTGGGCTGGAGTTTGGCTCGAGCTCGCAAGCTTTATAACGAGCACATTTTTTCCAAGCTCGATTTTTGGTTTTTGACCACAAGTCGAGCAAGGCCAAGCTCGGGCTTAGCTCGTTAACACCCCTAGTCTCACAGATTCATAATTTGAGTGCAAAAACAAATTAGAGCCAGCTTCAAGTTCCAAAACCACGTATTAACGAAAGAAATTTAGCAGTTTTCATAGTTATTCATTTTAACATAAGCAGAACTACATATAGACACAGAGACAAGCTTTTCATCCAGAGCCATACTTGATAATACTATACCAACTGATCGGAAAGTTCAGTCTTTGCAGAAGACCCAAAATACTTACACTAAGTAGGAGAAACTGGGTAGAATCCTAAAGAAGTATCCGCCAAACTCATGCAGGTCCTTACCTATGTACTAACCGAACCCGCTCTGCACATGTGCACTACACTAACTCCTAAGGAGAAGATTTTCAGCATATACCAGTTTATCTACTATGTTTCGTAAAAACATTAAGCAAGAGAAAAAAGTTAACTCATTCCTCAAACAAGTAGTTTATATTTCATGGCTTCATGCAGAAATTTCCCTTTTTGTTAAAAATTTACAATGCTCTACCATTCCATTCACATAGCAAGCATTTGTTGATCTATTGAGGAAGATATCAATCAACCTCTGATTTGCTGGTGAATGAAAATTAGCCTAATCCAAGAGAACATGAAGCCAACGAAATATAATATGAGAAAACCATATTTCATGGAAACTTGCAACCACGTGTTCTTTCAGAACTGTCTTCTACAGGATCCTCGTCTCTTGAAAACAAATCATGCTATTCCCTGGAAAAGTAACTTTGTAGAGTTATAGACCTTATAGCTCTTTCGTACGGTATGTGCATACTCTTGTTTGGCAGCATAACCGACTGGATTTCAATAGACGATTCCTTATCAAGTTTATCATAAGTTTCCCATCCTTCACTCATTTTTGCACACTGGTTGTTCAGAAAGTAAACAGGATTCACTTTGGGCAATAAAAATTCTCGTTCACTATAATATTTCTATGCGTTTAAAGCTTTGCAATAGGTTATAGAGATTAGAGACAAGTATACACTCGTTCCAGCTAGAGGATGAAACAGCAGTGAGCCTTAAGGGTTGAGCACTTGGGCCTCCCTGCTATCATTTACTCAAGTTTTTTCTTCTTCACTCAACCTCTCCTCCACAACAATAGAAAGTGTTGACCCTTCACAGTTCACACATATTGTCCACTCAGCAATTCAGCATCTCAGCTGGTTCCTTTCTCACTTAAGTGTCTTATCAACCACATTGGCAATTGTATTTTTCTCTTCACAATAAATTTTGCCCAAGAATTGAAGTCGTGTGATGACATAAGGATCAATCCTTGATCAATTTTCCCGCCCAACAGACCTAATCCATCAAGAAAGTAGCTTTGTTGCATTGACCAAGGTAAAGCTCTAGTGGCTTATCCCCAATAAAAGTAAAGCCATGCTACAAGATTATCAAAAACTCAGTAACCTACCCTTGCAAACTAATCTTAGTATATACTCAATTCCATACCAGATACCGCCTTTAGTAAATTTACCAAAACAACCACATTTTTTTCTTTTCTTAGAACATTTGGAAGTGTGGGGTTTTTTCAGCGTCATAATTTAGCCTAAAATTGTATCACGTTTAAATTGGGACCCAATATTCAACAACCAAAGCAATCGACAACGCACATTTGAACCAATTCCTATTTCCCCAACTTGAAAATTGCAAAAACATGAAAAAGTCAATAGATTGTCAATCCAACACCTCCACTACACCTAATTACCCTTAAAACGGATTTACACGAGAAGCAAAAGGGTACTGAAGTTAGCTGAAAATTGAGCGACGATTAATCTCGTTAATGAACATTCACCAACCGGAGCAATCAACAAAGCACATTTAGCCAAATCATATGTCCTTAAGTTTGAAAATACCAATCCATGGAAAAGTCAATAGATTGTCAATCCAACACCTACACTACCTACACGGCTACACCTTATTAACCTGCTAAAACTATTCATAAAACAAGTAACAGCCTAAATTTACGCAATGTTTAATCTCGTTATTCGACAATCACCAGCCGAGGCACTCAACAACGCACATTTGAGCCAAATCACATTTCCATGGAAAAAGTCAACAATTAGATCAATCCAACACCACCTACACTACACCTTAATCAAAATCGCTAAGATCATTCATAAACAAAAAAAATTAAACAGAAAGAGTAAAAGATCGATCAACCTGCGTAACACGATAGTTGAAATAAGGATCAAACTCATGAATAACACTCTCGTACTTAATAACCTGCAAAATCACAACAACAAAAACAATTTTCGCAAAGTTCAACAACTACAATTCAACAAACCCTAATTTTACGAGTAGATCTAATTGAAAAGAGGAAAATAAAAGAAGAGGAGTTACAGAGAAGAGACGGATCGAGAAAGAGAGAACGCCGATCAAGATGAGAATGAAGACGGCAAGCACATTCCCGGAAGCGTGACGTAGAGAAGATCCATGGTTAATGGCGGACTCAGTGGCCGCCATTGATGAAGGTAACGGAGCTTGGAGACAGGATTAGGAGAGAAAGGGGTTTTAGAGAGGGACGACTGGGTGTAGTGAATGAGTGATGTGTGTCCGTTTTGTTGAGGTAAATGTTAGTCGAGATGACTTTGGTAGTCAAAGTCTTCGCAAATCAAAATTATACTCTTGCGAACCACACCAAACTCTCCATTTAATTTTTCACGATTTCTGGGACGAAACTTTGACCATATTTTTTTCTTCATTTATATATCATAATTTATTTTCGCAGTACATTTTACACAATTTTTTGCACTTACTTGCCCTTTGCGAAAAACAAAGGGAGAAACAGTAAAACTAATCTCCCAACAAAACAACTCTCAAATCTACGAAAGTTCTTCATGTGATTCTAATTCAATTGTTGAACAATATTTGATTTGTTAATTATAAATTAGTTATGAAATAAATGATGTCTTCCAGTTATGTAGTTTGTTGCTTCTTTTTATAAAGGATTGGGGACTATTACTTCTTAGGGTTTTGTTTGTCAGTGGTCAGAGACGGCGTCAATTGTCGTCGATAAAAGGAAGGGAGGCAGTTGAGCAGTCGAACTCTGGCAAGGGTGTGAGGTGGCGAGTCTGGTGATGATGTGGTGGGAGGGGATGGACGTTGTTGTGCTAGTGTGGTGGCGCGGAAGTGGGCGTCATGGGTGGTGAAAGCGGTGGTGGGAAGAAGGCGCGAGGTTCGGTTGTGTGGAAGGGAGCCGAGTGTGGTCGATTGTTTTTGAGTCTGCGGTTGTCAGAGCGATTTTAAGGACGGTATAGGGGCGGGTGTGGTGGTGAATGTGCAATACACCCTTCTTGCCTTCTACTTTTTCCTTTTTTGTAGTACAATATTTTTAGTGGAAATGAGAAGAGTGATTTGGTCAAATATGTTTTGCGTTAAGTAAAATGCGTACTGCGAAAATAAACACCTTATATACGAAGTATTACTTTTACTAGTATATATCTCGTACTACAGTTTGGTATTTGTAGAGAAATGTGCTATAGAGAATTCTAATTAAAATGTTGTCATTAATCATTTTACATTTAATAAATTTATTATTTATAGTATTAAGACGATTACACGATATTTTTTTAAATTTGATTTATAAAGGGCATTCTCAATAAAATTATTTGCATAAATTAACTTTACTTTATTTATTTTAGGCGATTAGACGTTATGATTTTGAACATCTTGTCTATATAAAACCAAAAATATTTCAAGCATTCTCCTTAAGCCACCTCATCAAATACATGTTTTTATTTTTATTTTTTTTAATTAAATATGGGACCCACGGAAAAAAAATATGGAATTAATTGTTGAAAAACCTACATGTTTAAGTTTTAGACGTAAATGTTTACGTTTAGATTTTCTACACGTAAATATTAGTGAATAATAAAGAATAATGAATAATTTAAAACATAAATAATTCAGCCCAAATTTTACTAATAAATTACACCAACTGTTAAAAAATCAATCTAAATTTTTGCTACAATAATAATTACAATAACAATTAAAATAAAGTACGAAAAAAATACACCAACTGATAACAATTAATATTGTTACAAAAAT
>VHZZ01009704.1:27306-37919 GCA_009801015.1 Silene noctiflora | reverse complement strand
CCGGACCAATTATCACCCGGTCCGGATTTGGTCCAGACCAAATGGTCCGGTCCGGTCTAAATTTTCGGTCCGGACCTAATTTTGCTCAGCCCTACATGTGAGAGTATGAGACTATCTCTCCTTACAAGCCTCACCATTTCATGTTAAAGACTTCTTTCGTCAATAAACTTAAACTCCTACGACACAATCTCACATGTGAGAAAGTAATTATAATGAAATAAGAAATACATAAGCGATTAAAGTTGTCTCAAATATGACATCGTTTCTTACGACCTTGCCAACTCATGCATGGAAATTTTAATTAGCTGTAAACCTTATCAGATAAGCTCAAACGTAAAACCAACTATTATTTTTATAATTAAACAAAAAATATAGGTCAATCTCAATTATGAAACTGTCTCATATAATGTTAACCGTTTCATGTTACCCTTTGTTGGACCAAAGAAGAGGAACATATAAGGAGCAAATAACAAAAAAAAAATATATGGGAAATTAAACCTTCTATATCCTCATGCGAGACCTCTCATACTCCCTCCCATTTACACCAATGGTAACACTTGCTTTTTTAGCACTATTCATAGTCGTAGAAAATCTTTGATATTATTCTTAATCTGTAACACAAAATATAGTCATGTGAGATCGATCTTGTTTGCTATATTGTCATGAATGTTATAAGAATATCAAATTTTTATAATTTTTAATAATGTGTAAGTAAAGATATACATGTTGCAAAATGTGACTCGACAAATGTGATAAAGCAAGTGTTACATCTGGTGTGGATGAGAGGGAGTATAAGACTCATAGCTCACCGTTTGTTTTTATGTCTCAATGAGTGCAGGCTCTTGATCTTCAAAGACTCAAGTCAGAAGAGAACCAAAAGATAGTAGAAGCACGATCGGCAGAGGAAGCAGCAATGGCTATAGCAGAGCAGGAGAAAGCCAAGTGCAAGGCGGCCATTGAAGCTGCTGAAGCTGCTCAAAGAATTGCAGAGTTAGAAGCGCAGAAGAGGATGAATGCAGAAATGAAAGCACGCCAAGAAGCCATGGAGAAGAAGAAGGCCATTGATGCTTTAACACACAATGATGTCAGGTATAGGAGATATAGCATTGAGGAGATTGAGCTTGCTACTGATTACTTTTCGGAATCTCTTAAGATTGGAGAAGGCGGTTATGGACCTGTCTACCATAGTACTTTAGATCATACTTCTGTTGCTATCAAGGTTCTTAGGCCCGATGCTGCTCAAGGACAATCACAGTTTCAACAAGAGGTAGGACTTTTGTACATAATTTAAAACTTGAAGAAAGGTCTGCGAGTTAAGTTAGTTGGGACTGTCATTTCATTTATATTATGCAATTCGTGTGTGGATGGATCACCTTGAATTAAAGCGTGTTTCAGGTGTGCTTTTATTGGATTAATGAGGGTATGGGTCATTTTAAAAATAAGTAAAAAATATCATTAATTTACTCAAACTCTGCCTTTTGAAGGTTGAAATCCTAAGTTGCATAAGGCATCCCAACATGGTTCTCCTCCTAGGAGCATGCCCAGAGTATGGTTGTTTGGTGTATGAATACATGTCCAACGGAAGTTTAGAGGATCGCCTCTTTTGTAGAGGAAACACTCCACCTCTTCCTTGGCAACTACGATTCCGAATTGCTGCGGAAATTGCAACAGGGTTACTCTTTCTGCACCAATCAAAGCCTGAACCACTGGTCCATCGAGACCTTAAGCCTGCGAACATTTTGATCGACCGAAATTATGTCAGTAAAATCAGTGATGTTGGGCTAGCTAGGTTGGTTCCACCATCCATGGCCGACAGCGTGACCCAATACAGGATGACCCAAGCTGCAGGAACATTCTGTTATATTGACCCAGAGTATCAACAAACTGGGATGCTTGGCACAAAATCGGATATTTACTCTCTGGGAATAATGTACTTACAATTAATTACAGCAAAGCCAGCCATGGGTTTGACCCATCATGTACAAAGGGCTATTGAGAAGGGAACGTTCAAAGAAATGCTTGATCCTGCTATTTCTGACTGGCCTTATGAAGAGGCCTTGGAATTTGCCCAACTTTCTTTAACTTGCGCCGAGCTTAGAAAAAAGGATAGGCCTGATTTGCCACAAATCTTACCAACTCTTAATAGATTTAGGCAATTTGCTGAGGATAATATGCCAAACTTCATGTTCAGTCCTATGCTCGGATTTGTCCCTTCGCGACCGGGCCAAATCTCCACAACTCAAGTAAGTGCAAGCAAACAATCTATTCACTAAGTAAATGCAAAAAAAAATGTTGAACTAAGATGGTCTTTCACTAAGACGTTGGTGGGTGAAGTATTAAAGTTCAGTGTTAAAATCTCACCCTAAGTTTAAGAGATAATCGTGTCCTATTGTAAGATTGTCTTACAATAAGACAACTGTGGACTTTGGGTGAAGTTTTGAAGTTCGATATTACAATCTCACCACACGACTACAATTATCAACATGTCCTATTGTAAGACAATCTAACCTAATAATTCCAGTTATATCTTTGGGAGTTCATACTTGATAGTGCACGAATTCCAGTTAGTCCACATGATTTCTTACAAATGACATAAAATGTTGTTTTGGCCATGCAGGATGTGATAAGCGCAAACCCGTCGAGAACTTCAGGGGTCTCCATGGGTAGTAGTGGTTAGAGCCGATTAAGTTCATCGTGTACACTAACAACATTATATTACCCTTCATCCAATTTTCAAAGTCCTTCAGAATAAGTATCAGTGAATAATCCCCATTCCGCCGTTGTGAAACTCAGAATTATTATAAACTGTAAGCATAATGTCAGTCATGGAATTGTGGAAGGTAATTTTTTTCATGTATGTGTGATGTGTTAAAGAGTAACATCCTTCTCTATTTTCAATCAAATTTTGTAAATGAATTAAACTCTTCTAATCTTCCTAAAATAATTTTAGTACTAACCAGATAACTACCCTACGCAAACACAAAGAGCTCGCCACAAATACACATTCTAACTTACCCTAACTTTCAGCCATTTGTGTTTCCTACTTTTTTTTCACGGAACATAAGATTCGTTCATGATTAAGTTTCTATATTTATAGAGTATGATACTATAATTCATGGTCTTATTTCGAAATCATATGTTTACGCATGGTCTCTCACAATGAACATAAAATTTAAATAGCCGAGGCATGGATCAAAGGGAATATATGTTATTAGAATGAGTAACAAACTTACACAAAAATCATCAGATATTGTGAATACAACCATGTGGGAACTTTTTTCTAAAATGAAGTTGAAAGTAAAATATTTTAATAAAAAAGGGTTACTTTCAAACATCACCCAAAATGTGTCCACGTGAGCACCGAAGGTAGGCTTGGATTCAAGTCGCTCTCCCTATAAGTGACTATATCCTGGGTGACAGTATATAGAAGTTATTCTAAGGTTATGCAATATAACCAAAGTTGCTGAACAGGTGAGACTTGGGTCAAAGTTGCCAAACTTCCCCTGAATTACTCCTTAGTCGCTCACTTCCTCAGTGACTTGGTCCGGAGTTCAGTAAGACTAATGCTTTTATTTTTTTACTCCACCATTTTTCATGTAAGAAATCATAAAAAAAAATTAAAAAAAAAAAAAAAGTTTCACCAAAACCACAACACCACCAAGTAGAAGTCTTCAATCTTTAACTTGTTAAGAACATAAGTAAGGTTGTTAAAACATTTGATACAAACAAAAGCAGTCCAAATATTATACAACCCAAAGTTGTTCAACTTGAATAAAACACTAATGAAACTGTTCATTTGTTCAAACAAAGTTAATCTCTTATTCGACGACTTCTTTTTTTACCTTTTCCTTGGTTGCGACGATGCTCTAGCCTCATCTTCTGCTTCTTTCACTGGGGTGAGATGTGTTACATGATCTATATGTCTTGTCGCTTGACTTGAACTTGGGTGTGGCATGTTTGGTGGTTGGATAAGATGTCTATAATGAGCACTATTCAAAATATTAAGTGAAGTATATTGTATCTCAAGTAGCAAATTCCTTTGGCTTATTCACTTGATAGTAGATATAAGAATGACGACCCGCCTATTCAATTTAGATATGGTAGTTGTTTATAAATTTATTTTTAAAACAAATATAGTAAAAAAAAATACTAAACATAAAGAGATAATGCTAACGAGAGTGTCCACGACACCTACACTAGGACGAGAATGATGTGCTTGGAGGTAGTTGTCACCTACGATTCGGTTGTGAGACTTAATAATACGACGACTACATTCTCGATGTCATATCATGTGTGGATCAAGATGTGACATGAAACTGCCATATGGTTCTCTCTGTTCCACAAATTTTCCTTCCGATCATTCCATTTCGTAATATAACTTGCAAACTCGGTTGAGAAGTCTCGTGTCTTCCCTTGTTTATCACTTTTATGAAGTAAAGACTCGGTGTTACAGTTGGGTGGGATTTTTTAATACCACCCAAAATTGCCTAACACGCCTATTAGGTAGATAACATTTAGCATTCCAAAGCATATCATAGGGGCTACCACAATCCACGCATCCGTGTCCTCTTGGCAAGCATTAGGAGATTTTAAATGATATTTTTTTGTGTAAGGTTGCCCAGAGAATTAGGTGTTTACCAAATTATCAATCATATCCCTATATGCCATAAAACCAAGCCTATGATCTATATGCATATGATCCACCCTCAACCATCTACACCCTAAAGGATTCAGCCTCAATATCATTTGAGACCCAAAAGGGCAGTCTTCCCCATCATGCTCAACTCTGAGTGACCTAATAATTTTAGGTCGACCTACAACATACATTCCTAATAAAATAATCGCAAAATAATAAGTTTTAACCCTTGCGGTTATACAACCATTTAAATACAAACATAACAACAGAAAATGCAAGATTTTAAAAAGTTTTATAATAAAAACCGTGAAGTCACTAACTTATAAAATCTAACTTTAAATTTAAGAAAGCTTTTATACAAAATATAACTTAATAAGATATAAGGGATATCAAACCCTTAATAAGACACGAATACGAAACTAAGTACTAATCTAAACTAAAATGAGATGATCAATAATAGTAAGAACAACGCTCGCTAGCTCACTTGTCAAAATCCCATATAGGCACTGACTTCAACCTGTCCACTCATGTACCAACATAATACATTAAAGTTACTGATAAAAAGCCTTCTCTCTCTCTAAATTTTCTCCCCCTTCTCTCTAAACAAAAACCCTAACCAATTAACCTTGATCTGCCGCCTCCTCTTTCCACACACTACCTCCTTTATCTCCCTCAACCTTTCGCCGGAGATGGGCTCCTTCCTCGGCCTATCTCCGGCGAATCGTCACTTCTCAGTCTCTGTTCTTTAATCGGCATCCTCATCCCTCTTGTTTTTTGTTCTTGTTCTGGCGTTTTTGGGCTCATCTTGATTGACCGATTGGCGGTTGGCGGCTGCTTGCATCGTTGATTCACATGGTTCGCCGTCCATCCGTTTCTCCGTCTTGTCTGCACCGATCTTGCATGCAACCTGGCCAGGGTGTGTTCCCCCTTCCCCTCGCCCCTTCCCCCACTCCCTGGTATGGCTTCCTTTGTCCTTGTTAATCTGTCATTGCCGATGGGTATAACTCATCCTGGTTGTTTTGTGGTTTTCGCTGGTTATGGGTTGGCATATTTGGTGTTCCCATTCCCCTCGCCCCTTCCCCCACCTATCAGTTGTCTCTCGTGTATCGTGTTGTGTGTTGGGTCAGATTGCTTTGTTGGTCTTTGGTGGTTTTGTTGCATGTAAGGTCATGGTCTCGGGAGGCTTTGTTTTGGAATTGTGTATGGTTGTGGTTCGTTGGTCTGTGTGTCACTATGCTAGCCCGGTCATTATCGGTGGTCTTGATGGGGTCTTTGGTCTGTTGATGTCTCAGTTTGGAGTGAGCTCTTGGACGTTTGGCTTCCCCTGTTTGAGAAGTGTCTTGGTTGGGTGGATTAGGGGTTTGGTAGTATGATGGTTGGGTCGGATGCGGTGATATCTACTACAATCTTATGCTGTTTAAACCATGTTTAGGTTACTTTATGTTTTGCCAAATAATTTTAGCCCTTCCTCCAAGAAGTTTTTGGGTGTCCTGTCCCATTATCCTTTGGCTCTTGGCTATCGTTATCCCCTCACGGGTGTTTTGGGTGTCCTGTCCCATTATCCTTGGGGTTTTGGTGAAAGTTTATGTATATGTGGTCATAATAAAGATGATTATGATGGTCTGTGCTTGGTTGTTAGGTTTGGCATTCGACTTGTGCAATATGCTAACTCTTGCAGGAATAATGGCCCTACTAAATCTTCAATGGAAGATTTGTGTTTAGTCCAGGTTGGATACGTCAGTAGATGGTGCTACAAAGCACTTATGGACAGAAGATTGGTCGTGGGGAGTCTTTTGATGAGGTTTGTGTGAATTCTGGGTTTGTTGATCCATCGGTCAGGTGACTTTAGATATCATTTGTCTTGGTGTAGGAGTTTATGCTCCGTCGGAAGCAGCCTCTTGTCTGATTTCCATCTTTTCTTTCTACGCTCTTGTGGCGTAAGTACACCACGCCTTCGTCACTCCGCAACTCACATGTATCGGAGGGTTTCAGGAGATGTTAGGTGCTTGCAGGACTCGGATAAGGAGATTCGCGCCCAATATTTCGTACTTCACCAACTTGATAGCCGACATTATCTTCCGCTGTTGTTTAATTTTTTTACTGTGGTGATGTTTAATTATGAGTTTTATAAGGGTATAGTTTGCCCTAACATTACGTAATTGCATCCTTTCTTTACCGCCGTCAAAAAAAAAAAAAAAAAAAAAAAAAAAAAAAAAAACTGTCGACTCATTAAAAATGAATGCCACAGTTAATGAGGAGTAACTCGAGGTTCTCCTAGCCATATTACATCAAAAAACACATAGATGAGCACAATCCCAATATAATACAATGCAATCATGTGACTTATATAACAATGGAGCAATAACATACTACATAAACCAACATATTTGAATCATGGAAGTTCAAAGAGAAAGAAGAATAACATTCAGCATTTGTCGAAATATAATCGAAATATTCATTAAGGGAAAAGTAAGGCTCTACAACAGAAAAACTTGCTCTCCTAGAAGCTTAAACGAAAATAGATCTTAAGAAAGCCTATGATTTTTTTTGAATGGAGTTTTATATAAAGTATTTTGCAGGGTATCAACTTTCCTTCTTATGTGATTGGATGGATCATGGCCTGTATAACCTTATCTTCCTACTTTCTATCTCTCAATGGATCTCAATTTGGTTATTTTAAAGGAAAAAGAGGAATTAGACAAGGAGATTCTATTTTTCCTTTGATTTTTACTTTATGTATGGAGTATTTATCCAGAATTCTTCAGGTGGTTACTTGCAGATATAGATTTAGGTTTCACCCATTATGCAAACCTTAAAGGTTGTGTCACCTCTATTTTGTTGATGATCATATTTCATTTACTAGAGGTGATAATAGATCTATCAAAGTGCTGATGAGAGCTCTGATAACTTTTCCCAAGACTTCTGGTTTGACAATGAATACTAGCAAATCAAAAATCTTCATGAATAGGATTCCGGTTGGTGAAAGTGAAAGAATCTTATAGCTTTCTGGATTTAATATGGGTGTCTTTCTTTTTAAATATTTAGTTGTGCCTATTTCTTTTTTAAGGTTGTCTGTTGGAGGTTGAAATAAGCTCATTGAGAAAATGACTAATAGGATTCATAGTTGTGGATCCAGGAAACTAAGCTATGCTGGTAGACTGGTGTTAGTCAAATCTGTTCTCACTCAAATTCAGTCTTACTGGGCAAGAATAATGTTTGTGCTCCCTGTTTGAATTATAAATAAAATTGAAGCCATTTGTAGAAATTACTTATGAGCTGGTGAGGATGGTTACAGGAGAGAGTACTTAAGGTTGCATGGGATATATGTTGTCAGCCTATTGAGGAAGGAGGCCTTGGTATTATTAGATGTGGATTATGGAACAAGGATATAATTGGGAAATATACTTGATGGCTTGCAAAGAAAGAAGATCATTTATGGATTTAATGGGCAGATCATATTTATTGAAAAGGAAGGAACTAGTGGAGTTATAAGCATCAAATTTTTCTAGCTGGTCATTGAGACAAGGGTGTAAGGTTAGAGACTCACTTATCCTAGGTTATAACAATGGACAATGGCATTCAGGAGCATACATTGTAACATATGGCTATGCTTGGCTGAGGGAGACCCATCAGAAGGTTAGCTGGTGGCTTGTGGTGTGGAACAGGCTAAATGTGCCCAAACACAGTCTCATTAGCTGGCTTAATGCCTGACACATATTACCTATAAGAGGAAGATTAACCAATATTGGGCTAGTCACTAATAGTAACTGTAGAATTTGTGCTTTGAATGTTGAAACTACTGCTCACCTCATTTTTTTAGTGCGAATATAGTAAGAGAGTTGTTGGTTTATTCAGAGAGTGGCTAGGCATAAGGATCAACTTTACAGATCTATTACAATGGGCATGTCGATGGCGAATTGGCGATGCAAGTCATTATTCAACAAGCAGATTGTATATGCAACAATCATTACTTTAATACTCCGTATATAGTATATTGGTTTGTAAGGAACAAAGCTAGGTGTAAAGACTTATTGATTCATCCTAAGCAGCTTGTGAAGAATGTGCTTGAAACTGTTATTCCAAGCATTAATGTGAGAATATGGAACGTAAAGCATACAGTAGATAGAGAGTGGAGTAGGAAGGTTGGATTAAGAGAGAGCATGAGAGGTGCTAGCTGATCTGTTTCATCTTCTATTTTGCTGAGTGGTCGTTTGTATGTGATAGGGTTGTCGTGTACCCTAAACAAAGATAATATTTTTACCCTAAGCTTGGCTAGCAAACAGATTAATGTAGTTAGGGAAGTAGGGTCGGTCTAGGGGAGACGGGAGTTGTCATGTAGTTGTCATGGAGCGAATTTTATCAAGGTCGGTTTACGAGTTTGGTTTGATGATTGGTTTACAAGATGAAAATTAACAATAATAAGAATGAATCTAGGGGTACGGGTTTTACATGTAAACTAGCATAATCATATTGTCAAATACGGGTATTGTGAAGTCAGTTATTGTCCAAGTTAATGACACATGCCTTCTGGGTTTATTGCCGACTATAAAACGGGTCCTAGAGGCTCTCACCCTTACTAAGTCGCTTTACTATTCTTGCTTTGTCTAAATCCCATCCCGACTTTCGATCTTCGGACAGTATTTTAACAAATGTAAACAAATGATTATGGCCACTAATCAAAGTTTAACAATTAAATCAAGCAAAGAAATAGAGACAATAAATATGACATACAAACCCGATTCTAACAATATGATAAACTAACTATACATGTTACATCCCTTCACCCTTGATAAGTTAAACTACTCAAGCATGATGAAATGTAAATAATCTAAATACAAGAATGAAAATGAAAGCATAATTGAAAGATAAAAATGAGAATAGGAAATTACCAATTGGAAACTAGAATAAAGAAGCAAGAAATTGGAAGAAGGGAATGCTAGTATAAAAACCGAATTGAAATGTAAATAATAGAAATAAAGTAGGTACGAATTTATTAAAATAATGTAGATTTGTTATCTAAACCTAATCAAAGAACTAGAGGCGGCAGAAATGTGAATAGATAGATCCGAAAATGACGAAAACAAGCAGTATTTATAAACACGAGCAATGAGGAGCTGAACAGCCACGACTTTGACTCTGCTTGCGGCCACCTCGATCCACCGGGGACACCAACCCCGATCGGGGACGTGGCCATCAATATTAGGAGCTTCAAATTATCGACTTTACTGCACTAGAACACCACCCCGGTTGGCGGTTGCCAGGGGTTAGGGTCTCGGGATTGATGCTTGTTGCTCTGTTTTGGTTTACTTATTCACGCACTTGGGCTATTGCTACCTCACGCACCACCACCACCTCGCAACCATGGCTCTCATTCTCGTGATCAAGGCTAGCACCACCCATTCAACACGCATCAAAGCTCCAATAGCAAGGGGTCGTGGCTGCTTTTCTCTGTTTCACGTAAAATCAGGTCGTGGGCCACCACCTGCACCACCACGAGTCACCACTAGGTCAGGCCACCAGGCCGTGGACCACCTGAAACCTTTGGGCACGAGCCCATCAACAATTGGCATTAGAATAATCGCTTAAAACTCAGTATAAAGAGGGTCGCAACTTGTCTTGTATAAAGCTTGAGTCCGTCATCCATTTCAGCATGAAAACTCCTTTTTAGTTAGCATGGTTGAGGCTTGAGTCAACGGTATTCCTCGTCATTTCAGCGTAATACCCGACTTATTTAAGCATGGAATATGACATGAATCCGTCTTCATTATTAGCATAGAAACCGTCGTAGTTTGTGCATAGGAACCACTGGCCCGCTAAAAACGTCGCTATTTAAAACGGCCAAATTAACAATTTATAACCTTACTAAATACCTATTAACTACTAAAAAGTAAAGCGGAAAAAGCAAGGGTCGAACCCAAGGGAAGGGGAAATTGGAGTCAGAATTCAAATGCGTAAATAGGACAATTGCAATTAGTAA
>VHZZ01009700.1:46859-60696 GCA_009801015.1 Silene noctiflora | reverse complement strand
TTAGCATTGAAATTATCCTTGAGTTCCCTTTATACAATAAAGGCCTAAAACGACTTTACACATTATACATTTAGACAACTATTTTAGAATCTGTGCAACACAAGGGCAAATCACATGTTGAAACAATAAATTGTCTGACAACCCCCTCTACACCAATTAGAAGACTATACAACCTATACGACAGGTAGTATAGATTTGGAGCTTTTTAATAAAGTATTTGAGCTTATATGTACATTTTACGACTTAAACATTACTTATACATTTAAACTTTAGTCAATTATTTTAGAATCCGTGCAACGCANTTGAGCTTATATGTACATTTTACGACTTAAACATTACTTATACATTTAAACTTTAGTCAATTATTTTAGAATCCGTGCAACGCACGGGCAACAAAATAGTAGCATGTAAAACCGAGCTAAAATATGGGGTAAAATCGTATATAAAATAGACTTATCAGTATGTAAGGGTGAGTTATATGTAAAGATAGAAAGAAATAAGAACACTCACTCTACTTATGAAACATGCATGCAATCTAATGTGATAGAAAATTTCCCGACTAATACGCACTCACATCATAGACAAAAGTACATGTATCAAGGACAATAAGGTGGCTAATGGGTGAAGGTATAGAAATGGTTTGTGTTAAGGACACGTATGGATATGTGAGGCTAAGATGACAGTCGCAGCTACCCTTGCTAACCAAGACCAATTCTACAACATTAAGCATAATATAAACACCCTCTAGAGAAATCATCTTAACTTGAAAACACATGAGAGGTTGAGAGACAACAAACTAATCTCCAAAAATGTATTAGACTCTAGTAATCATCTTTTTTATCCCTTAACAAAACCAAATGAAGCAACTCTTTTTTTCTCTTTTCTTTCTCCTCTTTTTTCTTTCTTTCCTTCTTTTCTTTTCGAAATTGATTTTTTTCTTTTCTTTGCTTCATATTTTTTTCTTTTTCCAACATAAGAGATACAACAAATTTGCTAACAAAACTTGCTACACCCACAAGACAAAATATCGTCCCATCTCAACCATAGTAGCTAAGTAGACATAACAAACAAGCAACTGCGACTGTCCCGATAAAGTAGACAAATTCTAGGAATGTAGCTATAAGAAAAAAGGTATGGAATTGGCTAAAATTATTCAGACGAGCTAAACATAATGAACTCAATTTCAAGGGTATAAAATCAAGTCAATTTGGCTATGTGAGGCTTATCTGAATGGCAAGAACCGCCTTTCCTCAAGTACTTCATCATATGAACGCATATAAGTATCAAGAAACTAATGTTACACTTATGAAAATTAATGTTACACATTCCACAAGGAGAAACCACACTCAAGCCTAAATAATAATGAGACCAGTTTATTAATGTTTTTGTCCTAGGAAGTTCTAAAGACCTCGGAATTTAAGTGGTTTACCAACATAAGTTTGTCAAATCTAATTAGCATAAGGCATGTCAAAAACGGTCAAGACTTGAGTTATGAGCTTTGTTTTTGTAAATAACGAATCAAAACGATGTACAAGGATAACTATATTGGGATTCAAATCCAAAAACAATGCAAATTATCATCATTGTTATATAATATACCAAGACCCAACCTAAAACAAATGAAAAATATATTAAAATTTTTAATTTTTTTGGATTTTTGTAAAAGGCACACAACAGAAATCAAATCACACAACCTAAATAACAACCCCCCTCCCCCCAAAACCTAAATGTCATAGTATACTCATTGTGACGTCTATAGCATAGCAATTACAACATAACATATTACCAGCAACCTAAAGGACACATCTAACACAAGGAAGAAGAAGTAATTAGAGATAATACAATAAAAGTAAATACAAGGAAGGAGAATACCAGGTATAAGCGTATAAGCTCCCCAAAAACCAGCTGCAAAAATAGGGAAAATAGTGACCAACTGCGCAATTCCTTCATCATCAGCAACGTAGCAGACCCATAATCAAGGACACTCGATCGAGTCCATCAATACTCGATTGAGTACTCATCAGGTGAGACATTTCTTGCACTTTAAACTTAAGTGCTCACCCATGGCACAATCAAAACAACTCAAGGCACGCATTAGTAAGTCAAAAAGTAGCGCATGTACTACACACTGTCATAAGTAGCACCAAAATACAACACGAGCAAATAAAACCAACAAGAAATAATGTTCAGGCTCATCAAACTCAAAGTCGAAAATAAAAGACAAACACGATTGTCTATCGTTTTCCATCTAAGCATCGACGGAAAAAGAATGTGACATCGCACCTAGTAGAGGAGTAGTCACCACCGCAGTACCTTGACCTGTACCCACTCTGACATGCTCTTCTCTAAATATCTCCGCTTCCAGTGCATCTAACTCAGCTTCTAAGTCAACGCTTCCAGCAAAGCTACATACTGTCTATAGGTGGGGCTCATCTCCATAGATTAACCTTTCAAGCTCATCAACTTCCGCACTCTATGGATATGACGCAAGAGCAGGAGCGTCAGTCAAATTCCTGTCCAACCATAAAGCAGGGCAGTCATCAATAGTAATATCAACAATATTAATCATATGACACGCAGCTGTTAACTCGGGGTACTTTAAAGCTTTATCAAGAACAAAAGTAATTTTGTCATTCCCAACCCTTAGTGTCATACTACCATCCCTCACATCTATGACCGTTCCTGCTTTGTGAAGGAATAGTCTACCTAGAATGATTGGAACCTGAGAGTCCTCGACCATATCCATTATAATAAAGTCAACTAGAATAAAGTACTTTTCTACTCTAACTATCACATCCTCTAAGACACTCATAGGGCTCTTTAAAGATCTGTCAACCATCTGTAAGGTCATATTGGTAACACAGAGTTGACCCATATTTAACGTTTTACACACAGAATACGACATGACGGTGACACTAGCCCCTAAATCGCAAAGGGCTTTAACAATAGATAAACTACCAATATAACAGGGAATAGAAAAACTCCCTGGGTCTTGTAGCTTAGTTAGTGAGTTAGCTTGCAATGAAGATATGCACTTCCGAGTGAATGCCACTGTCTCTACTTCATTAAAAGATCGCTTCTTTGACAAGATCTCTTTTAAAAACTTAGCATATGCCGGCACTTGAGTGACCAACTCAGTAAAATGGTACACTCACTTGTAAGTTCTTCACAACTTCCATAAACCTACCAAACTGCTGATCTAGCTTGGTTTTCTGTTGTTTATGTGGAAAGGGAAGTGCAATTCTAATGGGCTCAGTTTCTTTCATCTTTTTCAAAGCGTTAGAATCACCGTCATTAGGTCTGGAGGTCCCTCGATCGAGTTTAGGAGTGCCTCGATCGAGTCTTGGCTGTGCTCAATCGGGTTTTGGGCTACCTCGATTGAGTGTCTGATTTTGTCGAGATGGTGCAGTCTGAGCAGAGGTTCCTCGATCGAGGACCTCCATAATCGATCTAGGAACCTGCAGATTTTCAGCCTTTTCCTCGCTTTTCTTCGTATTACGAGATATATCAATATTATCTTCTTCACTTAGCTTCAACTTTCCCAATCCTTTAGTATGCATATAAAGTGACTCATCTTCGTCGGCGGGCATGTCCGGACCTTGATATGTGGTACCGCTCCTCAATGAAATAGCATTGACTTGTTTACCTTGAGGGGGAAGGTTTCTCGGTTGCCTAAAAGGATTTTGGACCGCTAACTGAGCAACCTGTGTCTCCAACAACTTATTATGAGTTATAAGTTCATAAATTTGAGTTGTTTGCTTCTGTTGAATCATCAAACTTTGTCGTAACAAAGCTTTTATCTCTGCCATATCATTACTTGGAGCTAGTGGAGGAGGTTGCATCGGTTGGAATTGTTGCTGATTAAAATTTTGACCTCCTTGGTTCAGCCTAACAAAGTTGCCTTGTGGCCGATTACCACGATTTTGGGGAATGATTTATGCATTGTTCTGCTGTGGGGCTGGATGGAATACATTCAGACTCCTTTCAGGCAAGAAGTTAGAATAAGGAGTACCTTGCTTGAACGACTGAAACGCATGAACCTGCTCAATTTTACTCATACATCATGCCGCAGTATGACCATCAATTCCACATCTTTCACATGAAACTTCTTGCTAGATCATGTCATGAACCGTCTGCTGATTAGCCAAAGATTGAGAAGTCTTCATTTCTGCAATTTGGGCATTTAAGACCTCTAATTGTGCTGCAACTGCACTATCTGAACCACCTCCTCTTGTACAACCCCTAGGGTTAACATACTAAGCAGTGTGAGTAGCCATCTCATCAATTAACTTCTAAGCAGTGTCATCATTGTTGTTATTCTGAAATCTCCCATTGGTAGAACAATCAAGTAAAGCTTTATGGTCATAATATAATCCATTAGACAAATCTAGAAACCATGATGTGGAATGGAACGAACTAATCTCTTGAATTGAACCCATGCCTCATTAAGGTCTTCAGTAGGACCTTTCTTGAAACTCATAATCTGGCTTCGTAATGAATTAGTTTTCTGCGGTGGGAAATACCTCTTGTAGAAGGCAAGAGTTAGTGTATTCCAGTCAGTAATGCCATTTACTTCCATATCCAAGTCACGTAACCACATTGTTGCACCATCCCGTAGAGATAAAGGAAAGAAAGTTTGTTTGACTTGATCTTAAGTCACCGCAACAGTCAAAGGGACGGAGCAACAATAATCAATAAACTTCTCCTTGTGTTTAGCAGGGTCCTCATTAGCTCCTCCTCCAAACATGTTCCGCTCCACCAAATTAATATATGATGGGCGTATCTCAAAGGTACCTTTATCAGTAGTATGAAGCTTGAATCCTTTGGGGATAGAAGCCAAAATGGGCTCAGAGTGACCGGCGAGAGTAGGCATCTTGACTGATATAAGAACTGGAATGGGGGTGTCATAATTAGGCATGTCCTCCTCTTGGGATGGTATATCTGACTTAATCGAGTTCTTTGTATCGGTGTCAAGTATACTCATCAAGTCTTCTACTTGAGCAACTTCTCTTTGAAAATTTCGTCTATAGCGAAAAGTCCTTTCAGGTTCAGGATCTGGTGGAAGAAGCTCAGACCTGTGAGACCTGGCCATACATAGAACTAACAAGAAAAGCGTAAAAAATATCTCAAGGAACTAAGTTCCTTGAAACAAATAGACAAAATAAGCAAAAACAAACAAATAACAGTTGCCTCTCGGGCAACGACGCCAAATTTGATAAGGGTTTTTTCGTATGTCTATATCAAAATAAATCCTAACTCGGTACTAACTAATAGTCAATGATAAGTAAGGGTCGAGTCCACAGGGAGGCGGTAGTAATTTCTTGTTATTGTAATAATTTGTCCTAAGTAACTGTTTGCTTGAAGATTTGATTGTGGTTACTACAACTAATTGCAATAAAGTAAATAAAACGAATTCAATAATATTAAAGAGTCTAGGTATCAATTTTACTAGGTGGTTGTCTGGGAGTGTGATTTAATTCATTAATAGAGGAATTTATGTTGTTTAAGGTCATATGATTGGTCAATTTCAATATGTCCTTTAGATCTGGTCTAACATGCGGTCGCTATCATTAAACTAGTCTATTCAATTGTCACAACCTATAATAGTCTTAACCCGGTCGGTGAAAATCCTAGTTTGTAACACTAATAATCAATCCTGCAGTAATCAATCAACTAGATTCAAAACAACTGAACAACAACAAAGAAGCGATTTAACTATCAATTAATTAATTAAACCCCCTTGTAACAACCTAGATCCCCTTTCACCCTAGATTAAAGGTTTAGCTACTCATACTAATAACAACAATAACAATAAGATGAAGGGAAAACATGATTAAAAACATAGTAAGATAATTAAAAGARYAATTGAATAAAATAGAACTTTGGATTAACAATAACTAAAGAAAGATTAGTAATACCGTAATGAGAGAGTTCTTAGATCCGAAACAATAATAATAAAACTAAAACTAAAAGTTTCTAGGAGTTTTTAAAGTAAAATCAGACGTAACCTAATATAAAGCATGGGTTTCTTATATATATTACAAATAGACCGACTTAAGGAAAGTTCCGGAAAAGTCTTCAGCGAAGTGGATCCTCGATCAAGGACAGTATACTCGATCGAGGTCATCACTACTCGATCGAGGAACTGGTCTCTTCTACTCCGTCTTGTGATTTCTTCTCTTCTTTCCATCTTTCCTCTTTGATTTCCGTGCCATCTTCTTCGTACTCCGTCTTGCTGACTCCGCGGTGCTCCTTTTTACTTATTTGCTCCACAAATGCACTCATCCTGCATTAAAACACTAAATGGCAAAATTATTGACATTCTAGCAATAACGGCATATAAATGACATTTATAAGCACAAAACCGTCTCAAAAGTAACTAAGGGGAGGTATAAATATGTATATAATTATGACTCATCATGTACTATAGTTAGAGTTTGAAATAAATCTTAACATGATTAAATATATTAGTAATCATTGTGACATGTTTTAGTGATTAAAATGTAGCTGACCTTAACTTCTGAACATTATAGAGTAATGATAGTCACAAATAGGTGATTATTGATATCTAACCACCTTATCAGATATGAACTTATATTTGATTATTCATTGCTGAAGTGATACGTGCTTATTTAGCCATAATTCTCTCTTCTTTTCTTTTCGTTTTGAACCGTTTTTACACGGTTTTACGTGCCTCTACTTGCATTTTGCACCCCGATTCCCGTAATATGAAATTGCATCTCATTTTGTAGGATTTGAGGTGGAATTGATGAAATGGAAGCAAGTGAAGAGGATTTGATGCTTGGAAGAGAAAAGAAGAAGAGAAAAGACTGAGAAAGGTTTCTCGGCCGGCAGCCGGCTGGGAGACCATCCCCATTACTTAACCAATTTGAAGAAGGTTTTGTGAATTAAGAGAAGAAATGCACGGCATCGGTGGAGTCCTCGGCAGCCGGTACACCGGCATAGAGAAACAATCAAGAGATGAAAAGGAAGAAAAGAAGATAAAGAAGTGGTTCTCTGTCGGTTGGCCGGCAGCCGGTCCACCGGGAGGGAACACTTATTCACGGATTTTGGCTCAATTTGACAATTGCTCGGCGCCGGCATGGAGGCTGGCGGCCGGTGGCCCGGCTAGGAGCCCTCCTATACGTGAATTGGATCTTACTCCTTTGGACCTAACACAATGGGATACTATATATATACCCCATCGTTAATCCCATTTTGACACACAACCCCAGAATTGAACTTAGCCTTATTTTATGCAAGTTTCCTTAATTAAGCCTTAATTACATAGTCAATTCTCTTAGATCTAGTTGGTTTTCAATAGTTTACATTTGGGTATTTGGCTTGTAAGAGAAGATCTTGAAAGAGAAGATCTTGAAAGATTTCTTCAACTATTAATCAAAGACTCAACCTTTCTTTATTGTTGGTATAAAATTCCTCTCTTTTTAGTTTGTTTGTCATTTGTTACATTTCATTCTCTTTTCTACTTGTTATTTCTCCTGTTTCTTGTTTACAATCATGTATAGAAGGTGTTTGTTAGAATGTTTGTATGAAAATTTATGTTTTTCTTCATAAAGGTTCTACCTTTATGCCTAGTTGGTGATAGATATAGCCTATTTAATACTCCATCATCTTTATTTGTTTATTTCCATGCTAATTAGTAATTGTTCAACTTTCAACATGTTTAATTGCCAAGATTCAATCTTTATTGCTTGTGCTAGTTTAGAGGCCATGATTAGTGAGTACTCCCTTCACTAGGGCGCGATTAGGCTCCAACATGAGTAGTTTACCGAATTGATTTCACTAAATTAGTTGTTGAGGGGGAAGTTGTTAGGTAAATTGAAGGACTTGACTTGTTATACTCTTGCGGGATCGTAGTTGACTTTTAGCCCTTGTCCGTCAATAGGAATTGGCTAGGTTGGGAGTTGATACACCTTGTTTAGAGTAGTTGCCTATTTGAGTGAACCCGGAAGGGAGAACTTGGAAAGTGTACCTTTATTTTCGATTCGAAATCGACCCTCGGAAGAGGAAGTGGGAGGACCGGGGTTCATCGCGGGTTATTACCTTGACCTTGGTGAGAGGGGAGGAAAAATGGGCCCGTTTTGGTGAACTTTGAACCTTGAGTCGGGAATTTGATTCATGAACCCGAGAGAGGGTGTTGAAATCGATGGAACTAGTGTCCTATTGTGAACCTGAGAGGAAGATAATAGGCGACCTAGAGGCATTCCTCCCAATATCGTATCCCTTGACAACTTGTTAACGAGATTAGGCGGTAAATTACGAGTGTTGGTAGTCGAAATCGTTCCCTAGGCTTTTAATTTATTGAGTAAATCGTATCCATTTGCTTGCTTTCGTTTCCTTACATTGCTTTAGTTTATTTTCATTACTTGCACTTAGTTTAGTTGTTATATAACTTTCCTACCTTTGTTTGCTTGACTTAGCTAAACATTTGAATCGAAACAATCGGTATTCACCTTGCTCCTTGTGGTTCAACCCTTAAAAGTGCGACGAAACTCGTTCACTTGCGAGGTATACAAAACTACATCATGAAATTAACATGATAGCATCAATGCTTATCACATGGTAATATATGATAACATCTTTATAATGTCACCAATTTGGTTAGGAAATGTAACATCTTCAAAATGTGACCACTTTGGCTGTTAAATGTGACATGTCTTAGTGATAAATGTGTGACCAACTTAGCTTAGGATTTCACCAATGTTAATAAAGGATCCTTAACTTATGAACATTATAGACTAAAGATAGTCACAATTAGGTGATTGTTGACAATGTGACCACCTTATCAGATATGAACCTATATTTAATTGTTCATTGTTGAAGTTTACATGATAACATCAATGGTATCACACGGTAAAATTGGATAACATCTTTATAATGTCACCAATTTGGTTAGGAAATGTAACATCTTTATAGATTTTAATTTGAAGTTGGAATAAAACTTAACATGATGACATATATTAGTTAACATTGTGACATATGTCTTAATGTGTTAAGTGTGGCCAGTTTCACTGAGGAGTGTACCTATGTTTGATTGTATTGTCATATTAGACACTGAAATCTTAAATTCTTAACATAACTTACTAAAGATGGTGACATATGTGTTGGTGTTAAATGTGACCATAGCCTATAAAAGAACCTATATTTGAGTTTGTTAAACCTTTTGCAAAATGTTATGTCCTTAGCTTAACCTGATGACATTATCTATTTATGCATGACATATGGGCACATATTTACAAGCGGTGAAAATGTGACCATCTCCTATTTTAGTTGTCGTTGATTATGAGTAACGGCATCTGATTTTGGTAACAATCGATGAATAAATGGTGACATGGGTGTTTTTATAGCAATGTTGCAGTCTTAATCTGATATTTGAGGATATGTTTAATATTTTCATACTAATCCCACAGAGATTCCTGAGCAACCTGAGCCCCTAAAAGTTGAAAAGACAAAGTCAATTTATAGACACGGCTCAAAGGAGGTGGAGCTGAATGTGCAACCAAAAAACATGGAACTTGGCCAAAGCTCGAAGAGAAAATCAACTGAGGGTACCGTGACAAAAAAAAAAGACAGCGAAAGGAAGGAACGTATGTTGCCTACAATTCGAAATTAGTTTGCCTCACCTATTTGTTCTTAATGTTACCTTCTTTAAGGAGTAATGTATTCTGTATAGATATAGGAAAATGAAGGAGGTGGAGGGACATGGGTCACCAGCTTCCCTACACTATGTCATTAAGAACTTATCGACAACTCAAAGGAAGGACGTCGAAGATATTGGTTTCGGAGGGCTATTAGAGCTCAAGGCCTCTAAGTTTATTCATACCATAATTGATTGGTTATTGGACCATTATGATACACATACAAGACTGTTCTTATTTAATAATTTTGTGCATTTAGGAGTCAACAAACATGATGTTTATGATGTGTTCATGTTACCGTGCACGGGTCCGGATGTGCCACCAGTAATGGAGGACAAAGAGTTGTTTCACTTTTGGAGGGAGAAGTTTCATGTTTTGCCAAACAAGGATATAACTTTGGAGCAAGTTAAGGTTGAATTGCTGACATTGGTAAATGACGGATCATATTTTAAGAAATTGTTTGTAGTGTTTATGATGAGAAACTTCTTAGCCCCAATAGTGTGCATGCGTATTGACGTGAGGTTGATAGGGGCGATTGAGGATGTAGTCGCCATTCCGAACATTGACTGGTGCTCCTACTTGTTTGATCGTTATGACTATGCCGTGAATTCATGGAAGAACAACAATAGCAAAAGCATGGGGGGCTTCCTAATGTTCTCCCAGTTGCTCTTCTTTCATCGTATGATTTGGAGGGGTGAGCCTGCAAAATCAATCTTGCCTTTAATACAGTATTGGACCAATGACGCAATGAATACGCGGATAAAGGAGGATTGCAAAATCAACCTTGCCTTTAATACAACATTGGTCCATAAGGGCTTTGGTATAGGGGGTATGGGATCTCACAACATACCCGGTCCTAATTGGAAATGTCAGTACTGAAGAAGAAGTGGTGGTGCAGGAGGCATAACGTCCATCTGAGAATGTCACCACTGCAACGGATAAGGGGTCTAGGTGTTTATCTTTCCCGCTCTCAGATGACCTCCCTACTGATGAGGAACTCCGCCAGAAATTTCCAAACATAAGTCACTGAACTTAAATTGCTTTCACTTAAGTCTTGAATACATAACAATTATGAGAACAATTAAAATAGTTACTATTAGAGTTAAGTTGGTGACATTGTTTTTGGCAGATGGTGACATTATTACTTAGTGTTGATTTGGTAATATATATCAATACAGGAGTGAAAATGCTGTCACTTAAAATGGTTACATATTTAGCAATCTCAGTATTTTACAGATGGTGACATTGTTTTTGGCAGGTGGTGACATTGTTACTTAGTGATGATATGGTAGTATATATGAACACATAACTGAACATGTTGTCACTTAAAATGGTTACATGTTTGACTTCAGATGGTGACACCTTGATTTAAGTGCTTTCAGTTTCATAATGTCCTCCACATTGGCATAATTGTAGTCAATATGTTTATTTGATGGTTTATGTGTAGGAGCGTGTACTGAAATGGTACATATCAAAGAGGAATCATCAGTTGGTGTCACGCTTGCATCGTCAAATGGCAGCAGAAATGCAAGAGGAACCTATCGCGTCTCAGGAGGGCGAAATTCAACAGAAGCCACCTGTCGAGGTAGCTGGTGCGCCTGGTGCATCACAAAAGACGTTCAAACAAAAATTGGATAGTGATCCTGTCTTCCTTGCTGACTTCATAGCCATGTTTGATCAGATGGACGAGCTAGTGGATAATGTGGTGCTACCACCCTCGTTTGACCTGGGCCTAGATGACATTGGCGTTGGGAGTAGGCCAGTCGCCTCTTATTCACTGAGGTACACCCGTGCTTGAGAGCGTCAAGGAGGAGGTCCCTTTTATAATAGTGCAGATGATGCTGCCCGCCCTCCAAAGCCTTCAAAGACGAAACCTCGTTGATGTAACCGTCGGATTGTAATAGAAAAGACTTAGTAGTTGGTGGTTGGAATTATGATGTGTTATTTTGGGTCATACTTTTTAGTTCCTCATGATGTGAGGGATGTTATTCAACAGTACTTGTGATCAGATGTGGTCCTTTTTCTTCTGAACAATATGGTCACATTCTGTACAATATGGTCACAAGATGATGTTAAGGTGTGAAACACTCCTTATTTTATAACCACCTTATGATCTCAAAATTCTGTGATATATGTACACCAATATGGTGACACTGTTAGCAGTAAAGTAGTAACATTTTAAAGATGCTAGAAAATGTCACCATCTAATGAAGCCCAGGAGTTATCATGTTAAGTACAGGTTAAAACGCTCAAACATAGGTACATAACTCTGATAAGATGGTCACATTTTGAACAATCACATACATGTCACCATCTTTACCCAATTATGTTAACATGTTAATAACATTAGTACATTCCTCAAACATAGGTACATCTTTGATGAGGTGTTCACATATTCAAAAGTTATATATAAGTCACCACGTTTAGTATATTATTATGTGAACTTAATTATGTAACACGAAAAAAACATAATTTTGGTACATATCTTTGGCAAGGAGGTCACATTTTCAACAATCACTTAATTGTCACCATGTTTATTCTATTATGTAAACAGTTTAAGAATAATTTTAAACAGTACATTGATACACTCTTCAGCTAAGGTAGTCACATTTTGAACTCTAAAATATATGTGATCATCTTGACACAATAATATTACCAAGACATACATTTTTATAATCTTCTAGAAAGCAACCATTTAGCATCTGATGAGCCATATTTATATACATTTTATGCCTCCCCTTTAGTAGTTTTAATACGGTTTTCGTGCTAGAATACGTTATTTATATGTCATTTATGCTAGAATGAGATACTTTCGCATTTTGGTGTTTTAATGCAGATTTGGAGCATTTGTGGAGCATTTGGAAGATGAGAGTGCCGCGGAGGAGACATGACGGAACACACGAAGCATGACACGGAAATCTAGAGAAAGAGAAGAGAAGATTGCACGAAGAAGAGGGAAGAGCATAAATACTCCATCGAGGAACCCATTGAGCAATTAAAAGAATTAAATGTCGAAAGTTGAAGACTGCGAGAATAGCATACTCGATCAAGTATGCATGTACTTGATCGAGTACTCGTCCCAGTTCCGTCTTCTGCGAGGACTTTCCTAAACCAGTTTAACTCCTATTATAAATACCAAACTCGATACCTATTATTAGGTTACGCTTTATTTTCATACTTTTACCCTAGATTACTCAAAAAAAAAAAAAAAAAAAACTTCTAGCTTAGTTTATAATTATTCCGGATCTAAGCTTTGTTCATCATTGATTTGTATGGTATTAATTCAATCTCTTCTTAGTATTTCAATATTTGTTATTTATCTTATTTATGCTTTTAATTATGTTTTCTATCAATCTTATTATTGTTAGTTTAGTTAATATGCGTAGCTAATTTAATTATTTGGGGTGAAAAGGGATCTAGGTTGTTAGAAAGGGGTTTATTAATGAAATATGTAATACTCGTGATTTGTAGCATTGGACACTCGGCTGAGTACAGGGTACTCGACCAAGTGCCCGTGTGGGTTGGTCTGTCAGTGTACTGGAATCTGGGGACTCGGACAAGTGCGGAGCACTCGGTCGAGTGGGGCGTACTCGGTCGAGTGCCTTGCACTCGGTCGAGTGTGTTGTACTCGATCGAGTGTCCGGTTCGTGACGGCTTTTTGCGGGATTGATATATATTAGACCGATAAGCAGTAAACCATTTTATTTTCTTTTAAAAACAAAACTCATACATCGATAAATGCTCCTCATTCTCTACCTTCAAGCCGCAGCGCGTCTTTGTCAATTGTTGGGGTTTTCACATATCCTAGTATCATAATCGTCGGGGTAAGTCCTTGATTTAGTCTTTTGGCTTATTGTATTATAACCTAAATTCCTGATTGGTAGTTTTTGGGGATTTGTGTCTTATTTGCCTTATTGATTCGTTATAGGAGGAGACTTCGTAGATGAAGCATTCTGATCAATTGCTTGTTACCAGCCTGCTAGTTGAGGTATAGTTTCCCTACTCAGTTGCCTGTATAATTATATATTGTATAATGTGACAATCATATGATGCTTATTGTGATACGATTATATGTTGTGACGATGTTGTGGTGGCGATGTTGGTGGTTGATGATGGTGTTGGGTGTGGTTGAGATTGTGATTTGTGAGCCATTGTGAGAGGTGGTCTCACCCCCATTG
>VHZZ01009699.1:13335-31983 GCA_009801015.1 Silene noctiflora | reverse complement strand
TAATATAATTGATATCACAATATAATATAACTTATTCTAATACGATATTATTCCGATTACGGTATAATACAATATACCGTAATATTCTCCAACAGTCACCCAATAAATGTCTACTTGAACAGGAAATAAATCAATCATAATTCATAAATGCATTGCATTGACATACAGATATGATTGTTGGATTCTTTAATCCTTTGCATATAATGCTACCTTAGATGGACAATATACAAATTTATTAACATGGGTAAATGTCCAAGTGGTAGATTTCGCGATTTTTCACCTGTTTCTGATTTTAATACGAATCTCTTAAATCCTAGCTAGTGTAGGATACCCGGTCTATTGTTTTCTTTTCGTGTTTGTTTTGATCTTTTGATTTGGCATTTGGCGAGGTACATTGTTGTACTTCTGGTGTAGTAACCCTTGGCTTTCACCTGAACACATTTACTTGCTGTAAGCGGAATTGCGAAAACATAGGTACTGGTCTATTGGATGGTGATGCTTAATTGTTGATTCCTTATACAGGACATGTTGCTGAGAGGTACTGGTTTCTACATTTGGGTGATTTTGGGTGTTGTTTGCACCATTGCTTGCCTGTCAGAATGTGGAAGTTGTCCTTTGGAAGGGGTGTGCAAACCTGTACACTGTAGTACATGTCCTAGCTTCATCAGGGATAGTAGGATCGGTTTCCTGAATACCCATCTGAGCTATTTGGGTTTGGATTATGGGCCTGGATGTGAACATAAGTTTCCTGTAGTTGAAAATGTTTCTAATCACTCCAAACTTATGATTCCAGAATGGATGGTTCAGAGCCTAAATTACTTGGACGCGAATAGAAGTATCACAAGCGTGTGTGAGTCTAAGTATCAGGTCAATCAAGGTCAGCTATTTTGTGAAAATTTCTCATGTGTTTGGCTTATAATCAAGTGTCCAAGTGTCATACTCATGCCCAAGTGTCGAATGTCTAATACGACTATGCAAGGTAATATGGGGAGTCTGCGTAGCATAGGTCAGAGCAACATGAGTGGGATATATGTGCTCGATGGTCATGACCCCTTTTCCCCTCTGGTCTCCCTAAACATATACTTTGCCAAATCAATTGCTGTCAAATATATGATCCAGCAACCTGTAATGGCTCATAATATTTGCTTGCCATCACCTTGGTCAAGTAATCTCTTCCACCACGATTCAACTGATGCAAGTAGGTCCGGATTTTTCATGGTGGTGAATCCATTGACTCAGGCTTTTTTACATCCGTATGACACGGTATCACCAGGACCCATCTTATCTCATCATTCAAATCATTGTGAATGGAAGAGCAAAAGCTTAGTTATGCCAAGTATCAATCTTCATCTCAATATGAACTTGCCTTGTTCTCTAAGTAGATCATATCCTATCAATTCGCATTTTATCGAGGAAGCTAGTTTTGGGCTCATGGTGAAGAGGGATTTTAATTTTAAGCAAGCAAGTGGTATCTCTATTAGCATTCTTAATCTTTGCATTGCGATGGTTCTAGCTGCTGTTCTAATGTTCCTTCTATTCCGGCTCATAGTGCCCCAAATAATACTGTCTCATTCTGTGGATTACTCGATCAAAGGTGACAGGAGGTCCATTCAAGTTGTAAGGCCAAAACAGAAGTCATCAACTGTGCATCTCAGCCAGAGGAATAGAAAGTCGGTTAAATCGACTAAAATGGCTCACTTTAAATCAGTTCAAAGAGATGAATCTAGTTTTTCACCCTCACTGGTTTCTAAGCCAGTAATTATAGACAGTAATGGTGGCAAATTTGAGGAATCACCACCTGTTTCTTCCACAGTCAGAACTCGAAAGGACAAGAGGAAGCGGCCTAGAAAGAAAAATGGGGTTACTTCAGGAATAATCGCGCATATGGAAGTTTTGAATCATGATGGGAATTCTAAAACCACAAGCTCCCTGTCACTGGAAGAAAGTCTTTTTCATGATTCCTCTAGTTTATTCATTTGCGACACAATTGTTTCGTTTTCTGGGTTAGAAAGGTCTGCCTTGGACCCACCAATCTCGGCTCCCTCTAGATTGGCAATCTCTTCACTTTCTCGTGCTCCTGGGCCGAGAAGTAAAACTCAGAAAGGAGTTCAAGCAGAGGAAAGAGGAGATTATGAGGACAGATTTAGGTACGATATTTGGGGCGATCACTTTTCTCGAATTGGCCTCATGTTAAGGCCAGACCGTTCATTCGCTAGTTTGTCGGAACCTATGGAAGGTGTTTCTCATAGCTTCTTTGTAAGGGATCCATTACAAACCCTGATGAGAAATTCTGCTCCTGCTCCTGTAACTATAAGTTAATAAGGAAAAAAAAAATCAAATTCTTTGGTGCCTTGTCTCTATATGTTTCGTTAGAGTTACTTACTTCTATAGCTCCGAATTGCCTCTTTGAATCTTGACGAGAAAACATATGGTACATTTCTCTATCTCTACACGTAAGTTTTTCATCATCAACCTATTTTTGAACTCCGACTATAGATTAACAGCGTATCTTTTTCCGAAACTAAGATATGAAAAGGCAAGTTATAAAGTTTGAAGCAGTATTAGTATCCCCTATCCTAAGATATCAGTTCTATCGGACACTTGTACTGTTGTACAGTTGTACTCGAGTCTAGGTAGCCTGCTTATACAAAATACGAAGTACCTGGGAATTTGCCGAAAACATGAACAGCAACCGAGTTCCTGACAAAATAAATCTGAATGTGCACCCTATACCCGACATGACAAGGTTCCGTTCTTCATTTTGTAAATTGAAGGAAACAAGCACCGTGATCAAGTTGATTAGTGGCATATGGTATGTTTATGCTTGTAAGCGCAAGTTGTTTATACAATAGTACAGTTTCTCAACTTAGTGATACATGTTCCTAGACAAAATTTTATTTTGACAGTTTTTAAGACCCTGGTTTCATAAGTAAATCTCGATATGCAATATATATACGCTCTTAAATCTTAATAGATTGTCGGGAGCTCTTTCATTTACATTATATAAAACGATTTATAAAATGGAACGGAGGAATTACAAGAATGAGCGTTAATACCATCATCGTGACTAGACACTAGATTAGTAGGTTTGATACAAACCGCGGCGGCCTACGAAAGGTGTCGTACCTGAACATTGTTTAGGTGAGGGAGTTTTGGTCCCGGACAGCCGGGGATCCTGGGTCCTGAGTGACTAAATACAAGTAATGTAAGGTGAACCAAAATTATTGGTTAAATTGGCCGACTGACCCGACTACCTTAATTCAAGCGACAAATGATTAGACAATGGGACCTCCAAAAGGGAAACTTGTGATCCTTAAAACCTTCCCTTTACCTCCATTTAAAGCCGACTTATGCACTTTTCAAACATCTGGTCAACCTAGTCACTGCTGGATCGTATGGTTAGTATGGTTATACACTGTACTAGGAAAATAACTAGCATATGGTAATCAAACCTGGCCCTCGCGATCGGCTTGTCTAGCCATGAGCCGACTCGGTTCAAAATTAAGTTGTGCCTTGATCATGCTCGTACATGGGTTACATTGGGTCGGGCAAGTCTAGCCGTCAGGCCAACTGCCACCAGTCAAACAAGTCAATAAGGCGAGTTACGAGTCATTTTAGGTTTAGGTACAATAAAGATCAAATCTATTTCGAATTTGTAAAATACGAGTTTGAAAATCACACCACTTTTTAGGCCCTGTTCTTTTGGACTGAAACGGATCTGATCTGAACTGAACTAAACTGAACTTATAGGATCTGAACTGAACAGAACTGAATTTATAGGATCTGAACTGAACTTGATCCGTTAAATTACTTAATTTAATTTAACTTAATTAATTTAACTTTATTATTATTATTATTATTATTATTATTATTATTATTATTATTATTATTATTATTATTATTATTATTATTATTTTTATTTTTATTTTTATTATTATTATTATTATTATTATTATTATTATTATTATTGTTATTATACCAACTTTTATTGAGAAATCAAAACAAAGTTTCCAAGAAATTGGTGGGCAGCCGTGATACTATCTGGGCTCCCACCCCCTTAGCTATAGCAAAGCTGAGTCGAGTAAAACTAAAAGCAGCCGCTCGCGCTCCAGCATCCCGAGACACAGAAAATTTTTGAATCCGCTTGAGTAAAGCAATAGCACCCGCCTCCAACTCTCCCAAGGAAGAGAAAGAAAAAGGTAAAAAACCATAGCCGATCGCAGTACACAAGCCCAGATACTTGGCACGTTTGCGCCGAGCAGCATCAATCACCACCCGTCCAGGCACGAAATCAGACATCCCGGAAACCTTGTTGTTGTTGTTGTTGTTATTATTATTATTGTTGTTGTTATTGTTATTTTTATTATTATTGTTGTTGTTATTGTTGTTGTTGTTGTTGTTGTTGTTGTTGTTGTATTGTTATTATTGTTATTACTATTGTTATTGTTGTTGTTGTTGTTGTTGTTGTTGTTGTTATTTTTAGTATTGTTATTATTACGCAAAATTTTATTGAGATTAAACAAAAATTTTACAAGAAATTAGTGGGCAACCAAGAGAAAACATTGATAAGAAAATATAATCTAAAACGCAAGGTCTGATAATAACATTTTTCCGCTTTATATAAATTGGGTTGTTCATAMATTATACTACGATTACATTACGATAAAAAATAATGAGAGGAGTGATAATTTTGTTTTAAAAATATAACGTATATATGTATTGAATAACTAATGTCAAATATTTTTGTATCGATTTGTAAAAATAATACTCTGTATATGAGTTTTATGAACTGAACTTATAGGATCTGAACTGAACTGAACTTATAGAATCTGAACTGAACTGAACTTATAGGATATGAACCGAACTTGTAGGATCTGAACTTATCTAAACTTATAGGATCTGAACTGAACTGAACTTATAGGATCTGAACTGAACTTATAGAATCTGAACTGAACCGAACTGAACTTATAGGATCTGAAGTAAACTTAAGTTAAGTGACCTTAAGTCCAAAAGAACAGAGCCTTAGTCTAAAATTATACAACCTTTTTAAACTAAAATTATATTTGAAAAACACTCCACTTTTAGACTAAAGTTATACAACATTTTCACAAAGACCCCCGTCGTAGTTATTCGAACGAAAATTATTCCGTGATTCCGTAAATAATTAAACGAGTGTACACTCCGTACTTCCCGAACTCACAATATATTATTTAGAAATTACCCATCTATGAAACAACCTTAAATTACGCCAAATGAACTGGTAATTACACTTAAATCACCAACAAAGCGTCGGTTCAAAAACGAAACATCAAAAAATGAGGGCCGATGACTGTACCTAAATGAATCCGGTTCGGACCTAAACTTGCTCAACCCTAACTTTAATGTTATCATATCTCACACTTATTGCATGTAAGAGGGTGACGCTGAGATTGGGGGCCACCGGCGCCAACTCATTTTCCATTTGTTATTACTTATTAATTGTCATTTCTTAGGTACTCGACTCATCACATATTCATTCACATGGCAGTGAAACCGAAGTATTGACAAGATATATAGAGAGGTGCCTCTCTTGGAAGAGGGCACCATACCAACATTGACACTACAACAACACAACATTTGCATCTTCCTCTCCATCCACACCTATTCTTATTAATACCAACTCCCAATTCAACTTTCTTACACACACACATACTCCTCTTATTCCACCTCTCTCCCTTTGTGTCTTTCTAATCTATCAAGGCTTATCGTATAACAACGTAGTGGCAGCAAGGATATGCTAACCATGAGCAGCTTCACCTCTTCGACCACCTCCTCGAAAGGCACAGCTGCCATTGTCGGCGTAGGGCCGAAACTCGGAAGATCCATTGCTCGTAAGTTTGCTCATGAAGGCTACACTGTCGCCATCCTTGCAAGGGATTTAGGTTAGCTATCCTGCATACACACCTTTACTCCTTTATTTATTGCTTTCCTTTGCGCTAATGCGGATTTTTGAATTACGACAGAAAGGATATCAATGTTTGCAGAAGAGATAGCTAGGGAAGAAAAAGCCCAAGTCTTTGCAATAAGAATTGACTGTGCGGATCATAAGAGTATCAAAGAAGCTTTTGAAGGAGTCCTCTCACTTGGGTCTGTAGATGTTTTGGTTTACAATGCCGCGTATCAACCCTTTTCTTTGCATCCATCTAGTTTCACTGAAATTCCGGTCAATTCCTTTGAAAGATCGCTCGCTGTTTCTGCTGTTGGAGCTTTCCAATGTGCCCAGCAGGTAATCACACCCATATTTTGTAACGTCTTTGATTCCTGAGGGCAATGATCAGTTGCGTACTAACAAGTAACAACCGAAAAAGGGCCAAATCCTTTGAACTGCAATGAAAACTGTGTCAAATTTTAAGTCGAATTCAGAACTAGAAAATGAGTCTGGTTTTAAATGGAGACATGGTTCTCCATGTTAAATATCAAGCAGATGAGTTATTACTTGTTGCTAATGTGAGCAATAATCAGGTTCTTCCGGGCATGGTGGAGAGAGCGAGAGGGACCATACTCTTCACAGGATGCTCAGCTTCTCTCAGTGGCATGGCCGGCTTCTCTGAACTATGTAAGTTACACATCTATTCTTTCTTAACATGATACATAATATTGCTCGTAAATGCAAGCATGGCTGGTATATCAGAACTTAGGGGCGTTTTTATTTGGTTGATGAAAGGTTGCGCAAAATTTGCATTAAGGGGACTATCACAGTGTTTGGCGAGAGAGTTTCAACCACTCGGAGTACATATTGCTCATGTCATAATTGATGGTCTGGTTGGAACACCCAGGTTAGTTATCTCATATCAGCCATCAAATAATAATATTTCAAATACATGGATGTATTCCAAGACGCGGTTCTCATTATAGTTCATTTAGAAATAGACTTTTACGTTATTTCCATCAAAGGTCATTCATAATTAGTTCTATGGGTCATTCTACACATGTGAAAGGTTGCATGCATGATGCACCCAACCGAAACCTTGGAGGCAATGTGGTAATGTTGTTATGCATTGTTTGACTTAAGATGACGAGTAGATTAAAAAGGGTCTTCAAACACAATGTAGGGTCCCGAGCATGATGCTGAGATTGCCTATCGGAGAGCAACAAAGTGGAGGAGGAACAGACGGGTTAATGGATCCAGATGCATTAGCTCAGACCTACTGGCACTTGCATCTTCAAGACCGTTCAGCTTGGACGCAAGAGATCGACCTTCGTCCTTCTACCCCTTTTAGGTTTTTCTAGTTCCATACTCAAGCCTTGTTTAGGGGTTCATACACTTGGGTATGAACTATGAAGTCATGCTATGAAGTATGAACTACTTTTACTTAAATTCGCCAACAATAGGTATTTACTACGATACAATTACGAATTACGTCGGTGAGTACCAAACTATTCCATAGATTTTGGAAGCAGTAGTACTCTCGGCTTTTGTTTTTAAGCTAGGTGGCATAAGATTTAAGGAACGCGCCCGGTTACAAAGGCATAATACATCGTGTACCTATTTTCACCTTATATATATTTCTCCGAATTATATTTGGATATTTTGTCCGTTTCAATAGGTTGTTTACGTTTTTTCCAAAATTCACAACATGAATTTCAGAAAATACAACCAATTTAATTGAAACGGAGAAAGTAATTCTTTGTTACAAGGACGGCGATCTAACTTAGTCTGACCGCGATAATATAGCTAACAGTAGCGGATCAAGATGGAGTGGGGCAATAGGGTGAAAATGGAGTTCCCACAAGATGGGGACGAGCGAGGATTACATGGAAGAAAATGAAACTTCGTGTTTCAAGGAAAGACACAGATTCATTGTAGCTTAAACCTACATAAGACTACCCTTTTTCCGTGTATTTTGCGTCGATTTGACAGTCAAGTATCTATCTATACTGGTATGATGCCATATCTAACTCGAAATTAAAGAGAATTGGCAGAAGTTAAGGTACTATTTATAAGTCTCCGTCAATAAAGAAAAGCTTAGGACATAAACAGATGAAATATTTGTATGAATGTCGGTCCCATAGCCGTCATTCACAAAGGACCTATATACTTCAACATGTGCTTATGCCTTGCTTGCATCTAGATTCATCTTTCCTTTGTTCACTCTTGGAATCTAAAGGGTTCCGAGTGACGCGACGTAACATTCTGTGTTGTCTGGCTGCTAATCACTTATTAGTGTAATACGGAGTAGAATGTGTTACCGCAATTCCTACTTCGTTCGGAAAGCTTGATCAAAGCTTGGTTTATTCGGAGATAAGTGCCTACGGTGATGAGAATTTGGATCCATGCCTACGGTTTATTCGGAGATAAGTGCCTAGGGGTGATGAGAGATCGAGACAGCTCAAAAGCAACTCGAGATTAACTCGGTTGAAGCTTGATCAAAGCTTGGTTTGTGTGAGCTCGGCTTAGGTTCTTTGTGAGCCAAGCCGAGCAAGACCAAGTTCGGCTTGAAATGCACACAGCCAGCTCAATATATTTTTTAATTCTTCAATTTACTTTTTTATTGGACCTTATGTTTTTAAACGAGTTTTAATTTTCACATAGGGTTTTAAGTTGCAAATTTTTTAAAACTATCATTTACTTTTTTACTACATAGTTCATCACTTCCTCCTATTCTAAATAACCTTTCTTATTTCTTTTTTTGTCTATTCACAATATCTTCCTTATTTCTTTTTTTTGGTAAAGTTTTATACTTATTTTAATCAAGTCACTCCACAACAATACCCCACAATACCCATACTTTATGCTTAGGGATGTCAGTGGGGCGGGTTTTGGCGGGTCTCGCCCTGCACCCGCCCCACTTGGGGTGAGTGCGAGTAATGATTTCATGGGTCGTGGGGCGGAGATGGATTTCAAAAGTGTCATTCGTCGTGGGGGTGGGTGCAGGTATCACATGAGACCCGCCCCATACCCACCACGCCCCACACCCGTTCCGCCCCGCATGTCCCCACTCCGCCTATACCCGTATTGTTCATAAACTTAGACAAATTTATACTATATAAAAATAAAATTTAGGCTCTGTTTTGTAAAACTACCTGAAAAGGTAGCTGAAAACTGAAAAGGTAGCTGGAAACTGAAAAGCTAACTGAAACCTGATAAGGTAGCTGATTATATAAAAAACTGTTTGGCAAACTAACTGAAAAGGTAACTGATTTTGATGAAATGACGTAAAAGGATATGAGAATTATTTAATAGTATAGATTTAAGGGTTAAAAAGGGAAAATTTAATCAAATCAGGTACCTGAAATCTCAAATGCTACTCTAGCTAGCATTTCATTTCAGGTAGCTTATTTGGTTAAATAAGCTACTTACCAAACGCTTACAAACAAATAAGGTACCTGAAATTTTGGTCAAATAAGCTACTTTGACCAAATCAGGTACCTGAAATGCCTTGCCAAACAGAGCCTTATACTTAGATAAAAAACCTAAACCGTTGTTTCATAAACCTAGACAAATTTCATCTACTTCTTAGTTCTTACCCACCCAAATACCCAACAACCTAAACCCCCCAAAAAAGAAACCATAATTGAATGTTAGACCATTTTGCGAAAACTTATTTGTATAAGATGTACGGGAGTACGAGACTATAATGTTTTAGATTTAAGATTTATATTTTTAAAAATTATTTTGTGAGGAGATAGTTAATTTGGAGGGTTAACGAGTCCCCGAGGGGCAGGGACGGGTTTGAAAAGTTCAACCCGCTGCGGGTCTTGGGGCGGATGTGAATACGCATTATAGTTCGCGGACGCGGGTGCGGGTTACCCCTCCTCCGCAGCCACCCCGCCCCACTTACATCTCTATTTATGCTTATTTTAATCAACCCATCCCACAATACCTTCCCTCTCTTCAATTACCTCACCCCACAACAATACTTTATGCTTATTTAAATCAAACCCTTAAATCTTGTGTCACCCATAAATAGAGAAGGTTATCAAAACTAGGATGGAGTATGTTTTTAAGCGAGTTTTAATTTTCACATAGATAGAAGCCTTTTAATTGGCACAACTATTTTCTTAGGATATTGATTTTCGCAGTACGTTTTTTTACTAATTACAGTATACTTTTGACCATTTTAACGCTCTCATTTCTTCACTCATTTTCCCTCCTACCTTTCTCCATCTCCCACATACAGTCATACACTACTTGTCTCCATCTTAATCTTTCAAAATAATTTGCTGATCATCATCATTGTAATCATTGGTGATGGACTTTGTTATGATCAAAATGATAATGTGGGATAAACTTTGTTATAATCAAACGACAATGCATACATCAGCATCTTGTCGAGGATTTCGTTACCAAAGCTCCGACCACCCGACCACCATATACCTTCCACCCTTGGGACGCAGTTTCCCTATCCTCTTCCAACTACATGGCCAGACCACCAACGTTGCCAGCCCAACAATAGAAAACAACATTAAATAACCACAAACCCTAAATAAAACAATCAAATGTTAAATATACCATAAAAAAAAATATTAACTTGTTAATAATGTGCAATTGAAGAACGAAATACATAATTTAGACTCAAATAATCATTCCTAATTAAAGAAATTTGATTGAATTGAAAGGTTGTGAGGTTAGTAACTAGAAGAATTAGGTTTAGAGCTTTTTTCAATCAAGGGTACGTAAATGGAAAATAGTATGCAAAAATTACTGAGTTGAGTAAAAATCGTACTGCAAAAATAAACTACACTTTCTTAAAACAAAATATGTCTTGTATTGTGGTATTTAACAATTAAAAATTTGTAGTTTGATTTTTCTCTTCCCACAAAATAGCACTCCGTAATGCGCTAATACTTTGCATTAATTCGTGGAAATAAAATAATTGAAACAAGGAATAGAATCAAGGTCAACTCAAGCAGCAAGCCGAGCTCGATTTCCAACCCATAATTCTTGAGCTTGACGAGCTCAAGCTCAAGCTAAGTGGTCAAGAGCTCGAGTTGAGCAACCCTAGGCTCGCGTTCAGCTCTCTCGTTATCATCCCTATAAAATCATTTTAAGTCAATGTTTAAAATATTAGTGTGGAACCCCCATTTATGATAGAGATGTAGAAAGTGGTTATAGAGGGATCAAGAGGCCATATGACCGTACTTTGAAATAGTATAGTAGTATCAAACTATCAACCACATTTTTAAGAAACAACCTAATATAAGGCCGCAATAACCTATCCCGGAATTAAAGTACCGCGATTGATACCATGAGCATGGGAGAATATGGCATTGTACATATATAAGTCGATTGTCAAGAAACAGGGATGTACATATTATGCTCAAAGTGGAAAATAATTGTCAGAACCCAAATTACGAGAAGGTAAACAAACTTATTCCTCGCGGCTGATAAATTAATTATTCCTCGGGGAATTCAGACGTATAATACCATAGTTTAAGGTGCAAGGCGCACTTAGCGACCAGGCCCCGTGACAACAAAGCAAAGGGATCATATTCAACGTTTACGTTAATTATTTCAACGTTTACATTAATTATATTGACATAATTATTAAATTAAAGTTTTTTTAATAATTATTTTATTATGAAGTATTGTAAAAGTCATATAAAATTGACTTTTTAGTTATGTTTGTAATTTTTAATAATAAAAAAATAATTTTTTAACAATTTTTTTCAAATATAATATATAAATATTAATATTTTAATAAAAATCTTGATTTATCTTTGACCCAACGGGTCGACCCGTTCGTGTCGGGTCTCGACCCTAAAATAACGGGTCATTTCGGGTTCGGGTTAAACGGGTCACGGGTCGAAAATAACGGATTTGTAACCCTAAAAAAAGGGCCAGGCGAGTCGGGTTTTCGAGTCGGGCGGGTCGGGTCGAGTTTTGACATGTCTAAACACGAGTAACATCATACTCCCTCTGATTCAGACAGATGGCAACACTTACCTAAAATGGATGAACCACACCAATGGCAACATACCATATTTGGCATGAAAAATGACTAAATTACTCTTACATCCACTACTTATTTACAAGTTTACCATCCACTCACTCACCAACTACCTATTTAATCCACCTAAACTCATGTGGTCTCAATCAAACTTTCCTACTTTACCCCTCACTTTTCCACATTTTCTTAAATAACTACTTTTTCCATACGTTACCATTTGTGTCTGGATCGGAGGGAGTAGATGACTAGACACTAGTACAATGCCCACTAGGCACCTACATCCAATTCTTACAGTAATATTGAAGTCACTCCCTCACTCCCACAAGTCTCCCTCTCCCTTGTGAGTTGTGACGTCTTACAAATTCTCTCCCACTTGCTTCCCCACTTACTCTTCCACTTGCATCACGTGAAAGATCACAAACTTGTGACGAAAAGTATCCGTCACAAATGAGCACTCCTAAAAATACAAGTTGTATTATAAGCTTAAACCTACAAATATGTGAGAGCGAAATTATTCGAGTATAATACATTCTTTTTTGTATTTACTATTTAGCATGTCATTCACAACATTTAAACAACATACCTTGCAGTAAAACGAGTCAAATACGAGATGGATAACTACAAAACGTACCGATATTAATTGATGACCACGGATAGGCGGAGAGGGAACACCACAAGCTCAATGAAATGACAATTCTGTCAATTGCCCATTCAGTAACTTGGCGAATAACTTTACCTCCATTTTACACATCATAATGTCCATGGATTTAGCCTTTTGCCATAAAATGGAGTGTAAAGAGACTCAGCACACCCACCATGAAAGGCATTTAAGCCCAAGACTGAATCAAACTCGGGACAGGACATTCATAGCATACTTGCTTGGTTGTGTAGCAAACTAGCACTCAATTGAGGCATCATGGCTTCTAGAATGAAAATTCCCTCCCTATGGCAGGAAAGTAGGAAATGTGTCATACCTTCTTAGGAAAGTAATGTCTCAGAGTATGTGCCATCAGTAAAATTAAAAGATCACGATTCGCGATGTCTGAATTCCAGAAGCCACAAAGCAAAACTTTCTTTGGTACATCACACACAACTAATATTACTCCAGTGTTTCAAGAGCTTCCGCAAATGATAGGATAGGGGTGCTAATGTACAGTCTTATCCTATTAACGACACAGAGCGGTTGGATTACCCATCAAATACCAAGGTTAAATATTTGAATGTAAGATTAAGATAGTATCATGCACCAACCTATGGAAACAAATTTGCTGAAAGTATATGGACAAAGTAGTAATATCATCCCAAATGCTAATTGTCAATTATGAACATTGCATCTCAATCCTTCCCTTCTACAACATCTCCAACATGCAGCAATGACACACCTATCAGATCCAGGACCTACACATCCTAGAACTGAACACCTGAATGAACCATATTGTTGCCGCCCGCTAGGAATTTCTGAAGGAAAGTACTGAAAATAGTTCTCACGAGCCATCCTTGGCGACTGAATATAACAAATATTATGACAGGAACCTGTATATTGTACCGAAGATCTCAACACGGGATCATGAAAGGAGAAATTATGCTGAAAATCTGCCATTCTCGATCCATTAGGCATGCTACCATAATGAAATTCACCCAGCAGCTTTGAATTTTTCCTAGATGCAGTACCGTTTGTCCGCAATGTGGGATTTTGATGTTTTATAGCTACAGGTTTCCGAGTATTTTGTTGATTACTACTTCTAGTTGTAGAATGTTTTGACGCTGAGACCTCTTTCCCTCTACTAAAATCCTTGCCTTCGCTAGAACAACTCATCATCTTAGATGATCTTGGACCATGACCGACCTTCTGAGACTTTGAACCTAACAAACAAAGAGCAATAGGCTTAAGTATGAAAGGCTACACATTTGACTTATACATCAGAAACAGGTATGCAAATCAATCTTTTGTACCTTCATGAGAATTACCATTGGACCCAGCCTTCTTCCTCTTTTCCCTATTGAACCTAGCAGCTGCTCCTCGTCTATGCTTTTCATCAAGAACATTTCTTCTCTCCCTCTCATTCTTCCAAGGCTTCAAGTTTTAACATAATCAAATAGTTGGGGTAAAGTGAAAGACTGAAAGGGTTAAATAATCTGCAAGTACTAGTTAGAAGATTGTTTACCTGTCTGTAAGTCTCTAATCTATAGAGATTCCGGCCTTTGACAAGCAAAGGAAACAATGGAGGCAGCTTCTTCACTCCCTTGCTCCACAGTACCTCAACCTGTAGGTAACATAGAGGACAATATATACAATCAATGTAATTATATATATGCGAAGAACATGGAGTGGATACCACACAGACTTGGCGAAATGAGAAAAAGTCATCAGCTGTGGCAGGAAAAAATAATATAGATTATGCCCTTACAGTGAATGTATGCTGCTGTTTTGCTGCACCATAGCTTTCTTTCACAACTCGTCCGGCAATTGTTCTCTTCCCAAGAAGTTTCCCGTTTCTAGTCACTTTTTCAAAACTAGTTTGGATAAGAGTCTCAGAGATCCAGTTTGCAATGGCAAAAAAAAACACCTTACCAAGTTTTGTAGTTTTTTGTTATTAGATATTTGCACAAGATGGTTCCACAAATGAACACACAGAAAGAGGGGGAGAAAAACAGAAGAAGATATAAACCAACCCTTCATCATCCTCCCTCTCAACACAAGAAACCAGAACGAATGTAACTGAAAGTAAAAAAACAGTTGTCTCGAAAATATGACAATAAATATTGTATGACATAGTGGTGCAAATAGCAGGGAAGCTAGGATGCAACTAGTACCTTCCGTAGACCTTTTGTTTGAAGAGGACAATGTCTCCCCTACAGACATCACCTGCCCTCCAACAAACCCAAAGGAAAATAATGGTGAGCACCTTTAAAAACAAGTGCTAAAATAGAAACCAACCAACTGAAGAAACAAAAATCATTGAAAAATCACCTTTGCAATTAATGTTAAAGGAAGATCTTGGGTACAGAATTTCAGCACCATCTTTTATCCTATAAGAAACAACAATTACCTTAAGTTCTGTCAACACAATAGGTACATTATGAAATAGTGAACTTAACACCGAGGCACCTACCTCCAATGCTCCAACACTCTCTGCACACACTCATCTTTGTTGCCAGACATTCTAAGCCCGTGTTGACGTAAATATGATTTGCATGCTTTTAGACTAAGTTCTTGCAAATCACGCTTTTCTAAGCGACACAACAGCAGGTATCAAAAATTATAGTATCAATGCATTGGAGAAATCACGCTCTTCTGAGTGACACGACAACAGGTATCAGTAATCACAGTAACAATGCATCAAAGGAATCACACTACTCTAGATTACACTTGTATAATTACATTTGCCCCTTTAGTATAGATTGGAAATAATGATCCTCCAGACAGAGATAATTGCGGCCTTTGCTGATTAATATGCTATATATTGAGAACATTTGGACAACGAGATTAACAAACACATAATTCACCCTCAAACATTTACGGAACTTAAACTCGTCCTAATTCTATAATAAACCACCCTAAGCAACCTATAAAGATCGAATGCAATGTAAAATTAAAACACATTTGATGACATTTGTAGAAACTTTCTTGATAATATAACAAAACCGTAAAAAAGGTGATTCAATTGCTGCTAATCTATCAGCAACATAAGCCGTAGAGAAGCTATCTTAAAAATAGTCTATAACTCCACAATCAACTAAAGATCCCAGCAATAGAACTAAAACGAGCTCATTTCTCATATCCTTCAATATCCACATCAAACACATCAAAATGTAGGCCAAATTGTGAAACGAACAATCTAATCATTCCAGTATCAACACAGTGACTCAAATTACAAAGCAAAGAGTCTAATCATTCAAATGTTAAAACGCAATTACTCAAGCAGCGAGGCGGGAGTCTAAACATTCCAGCATCAACACAATAACTCAAATTACAAAGCAACAAGTCTAATCATTCAGATACTAACGCGATTACTCAATTTGCAATGCGAGAGTCCTGTCATTTTTATAATCAATGCAATCACTCATTTTTTAGACGGAAATGAAAACTTTCTGGAATTCAAACTAGCAATAATACCTTGAAGGAAACGAGACACTTTACTAGAGAGTGTGTGTTCGTCATCTCCTTCCTCTTCGCAACGATCATCATCATCATCATCATCATCATCATCATCATCATCTTCATCTTCATCTTCATCTTCATCTTCATCTTCATCTTCATCTTCATCTTCACCTTCATCGCTACAACGAAAATCGTTGTCGTCGATCAACACGCAATCATCCTCACTGCTGAATTTATACAAAAAGAATTGATAAACACAAACAACATGAACTATGAAAACACACACAAAAAAAAAAAAAGAATTAATTAACCTTGATGAAGAAATGACGTCGATGTCATCATCGGAAACAGTGTAGTCGTTGTCAGAAAGGTTGATTAAAATGCGCTTTCCTTTATCGCCGGTCATTGAGAAATCGGATAAACTAGAGATTAATTAATTGATTACAGTAATCTTCATCTTCCCTAATTTATAACATGGAGGGATCCTTATTACGGAGTAAATACAGTTTGTGGATTATACATACCAGGTACTACTCTTAATATCTATTTTCTGAGTTTTATATTAAAGTTTTTGAGTTTTATTTTAAATATTATGAGTTTGTAGTATTATGTYTTTGAGTACATTTATTTAAAATATTAAACTAAAAAAAGTATAATATTACTCAAAAACTATATTTAAAAAATACTAATATGCTCAGAAACAATGTGTATATGCTCAAAAATTAAAAGGTCTGAGGTACTACCTTAGATGCGTAATTCTTTTTCTCGAGTAAATACGGAGTTCCGTGACTTGAGTTGTTAGTTGTTACCATGTGACTTGTGTGTAGGGATGGGAGTGGGTCGGGGACCCAAATCAAACTCTTTGGGTCGGACTTTAATGGGTTAGGTTTGGGTTTGAATTTTTGAAACCTGATCAGGTATGGGTCGGATATGGGTCTTAGATAAATATGTTGGGGCGGGTTTGAGTCCGACCTATGAGACCCGGACCCGACCCTAGACCCGTCTAATTTAAAAGAAAAGAAAAAAAAACTCTTAGCTTAACAAACACACAGTAGTTCCTATTTCCTAACTTCTCACTTTATTTCATTTCCAATTCTTTCCTTCCACTAACCCTAAACTCTAAGCTCACCTCTAAATCTTTAAACTTAAACTCTAACCTTGCGCATTGAATAGCGATCGAGAAGAACAACAAACTGCAAGGCTTCAAGGAGTTCGACATCTCCGACGGAAATTGACAAGGACAAGGACGAATTTCTCCTCCTATCTTCTCTATGTCAAGTTTAACAAAGTTAACTCTCTAATTCATCCCTCTTTTTAGGGTTTGTTTATTGGTTTCGATTAATTTATCAATACTAATTTGTTTTAAGGTAATTTGATTTCGATTTGTGTATTATACTAATTTGATTTGGTTTGATTTTAGGCTAATTTACTGTTCAATTATGCTTAGTCATATTGATTAGATTTTAGGGTTTGTTGTTCAATTAATTTTAGTATTGATTTGTAAAATATACTTTGTTTTTTATGCAAGATTTGTACAGTATACTAATGACATTGAAGACGTGCTTTGTATAATAATTTGCACTGTGAAAGATTGAACTTTCCGTTTTCAAGGGACTAAAAAAACCTAAAAATGGCCATTTTATTGTCAGACCCGCGGGTAGACCCAGACCCTAATGGGTCAGGTATGGGTCTGATGATTTTAGACCCTATAGGGTCTGGGTCGGGTAAGGGTCCAGTGTTAGGGTGACGAGTCCGGGTTTTACTGGACCCGACTCATACCTGACCTGTTGTCATCCCTACTTGTGTGTTCTAGTATAGGTAACACCGAAATTGGTACGGACACGTGACACGTTATTTCATGAGTTTAGGACATGGAGACGCTATTTAAATTTAATAAAATAAATATTTTTTAGTTTTATATGTGCGATTTTATTTTTTGAAAAAGTATTTGAAGAGTTAAGAACGATTAATATCTAAGAGGAGGAGAGAGTGAATTAGGTGTACCTTTTAAAAATCTTATCTTTGCTTGGTTAATTTATAATGCAAGTAAGAGATGTGAATCACTTAACTTGAGAAACTTAATGGATGATAAACTCACAAGAAGGTACAACCAGTTTATGTTACAGTATTGATGACTGTGACACAGAACTGCTGGTAGAGTTGAACGAGAATAAATAAAGTAAAGGAACATAAAAGTAATGATCAAACCAACGGTGTTTTAAAAATTGGTTCAACCTCTACTCTGAGGTCTACGTCCAACCGTTATTTTATTACTTGTTTAGAAATTTACTCAAACATCTAAACCCTTACAACGAAAATAACTCGCCAATCAACCCCGATTGCACTCAAACTTAAAGTTACTCCGCTTCAAGAGTTTTTGTGTTCTATCTCACAGGTTTAGAGAGTCTTTGAATCTCAAGAGTTCACTTAATGAACATGAAGATTGAAGAGTTAGGAACGATAAACACCTAAGAGGGGGAGGGGGTGAATTAGGTGTACCTTTTAAAAAAATTCTCAATTACTTTGTTAAAGATTAACACAAGTATGATTGTATGGTTCACTTGAGGAACTTAATTGATTGTAAGTTCACAAGAGTTCCAGCAGGTCTAAGCAACA
>VHZZ01009690.1:37455-53708 GCA_009801015.1 Silene noctiflora | reverse complement strand
GACTTCGAAACAATATGATTTTCCGTGATTTAACTATGGGTCCTCAAATGCTCATGGGTTTCATGGGAAGCATAAATAATGAGATTGAGCTTGTTCAGCGTTCTATGGGGGAGGAAAACCAACCCATTGGTAATTCACGCCATTTCAGGCAACGAACCTGTTAGTTTAAGACCCTCATTAGACTACTCTAATGATATGTTAAATTACATGTTAATTTAATTTGTGTGGTCTTAAAGACACATGCATTGCAACAAAAATAAAATAAAAAGAGAATAAATGAAGAAATTCCACACAATGCTTAAAAAGGCTATAAACACAAGAAGAAGTTTGTTTTTTTATGGAATTTCCACATGCAATGGATGATCCTCAAATTTAATCTTCAACGTAGAAGACCTCCTTCTACACCCAAGATTATCCCAAAATCCTATAAATTACTAACTAGATAATATTATAGGAAACCTTTTTTAAATATGTAATATTATTACCTTAATAATATTAGTTATGTATATTATTCTTTATGAATTTTTAATGAAGTTTTATGATCAACCAATTGATCAAGTTTGATGATGAAGAAGAAGGAAAAACTATTTTTTCCCTTTCTTATAGGCGGCCGACCAAAATGAACTTTTTGGTGTTTTTTATCTATAAAATTCTTCTATAATATGTGTAAAAGGGGACTATTTATAGGCAATGATATGTAAAGAAATGAAACCTCAAATTTAATGGGTAATGGGCTTATCTCACATGGTTCAAAAGCCAAGTGTAAAAGACCACATAAACAAGCCCACTAAAAAATGTGAGTCCATTTCGATTTCCCACATTTGTCCCACAAATGCTTATAAGACTTATATTTAATTATCTTATAAAATCATATATTAATTTAATTATTTAACACTTAAATAATATAAATTAACAGATAATGTACACATAACTATTAAATGACATTTTACCATTTTATCAATATAAAATGTGTCTTATAATAATTAATTAGTTAATTTTAGAACCTCTTTTAAATATTATTAACTAATTATCTCCGCCTCACAACATACACACACATTATAAATATTAGTTAATTAACTATTAATTACTACATCCCTTCTATTTATTAATCAATTATCATATAGTTGAATAATAAATTCCCTTTGTCCCGAATTCGTAACTCATCATCAAAATAAATTCACTTGACTAATTAAAAGTCAATTTATACAAGGTACTAATTATATTATATCTTATACAAATAATTAGTTTTTTCCATTTGGGCATCATCCTTTAGGTGTGACTGAAAGGGGTCAGTTAATCACTGTCGTCTTACGACAGTAACGTAAAACTCTACTCAGCCGAGTGTTACTGATTTACGTTGATCAACTGACAAATAATAAATATATCCATGATATTTCCTTTTTCGAGATTTATTATGTAGACGCACTAATGTGGAGGACACCTACTCCAACAGAACCAACTCTGGATTGTTCGCACCTCATCTTGCCAATTGAAAATGAAGTCATTGCCCTACGGGATGACCTTCCAGACGGGATGTTCATGTTTAGTGCCACAATCATGATTGCTATGTTCGAACAAATCGAGAGAACCACTGCTAATATCTCAGAGAGGATCACCCGACTTGAATATGCTTATTGCCGACAAATCATTAGCCCACCAACACCTATACCGCGTCCAAGGGAGGGTCCTCCACATACCCAAAACTCCCAAATTCAAAACAGACCGCCTCCGTGACCATTTCGGCGCGCACCGTCCAACCCGAATCACAATAATCACCTTCACAATAACCACCCTCACAAAAATCACCTTCACTAAAACTTTCCACAAAGAAACTACCCTCCAAGGAACATTCCCCCAAAGTACATTTGTGACCCTGAAATCAACGGCATTTGGAGAGATGACGTCGGTGACGTCTACATCATCCAGGGAAAGAGAAATCAAGTCAAGGAAATTCATCACCTTAAACTGTCCGGGCGCCCTTACAAAAACCCAAATCCTAAAACAAGCAATCCATCAGTAATCGACGATAAAATCGTGTAATACCCGGATATTTTGGGATCCGTACGGGAATCCTTAGGATGCGTGAGAGTCATACGGGAGTAATATTTGACCTTACAATAGACCAAGTGGAGCTTAGACTAGACCTAGTGAAGGTTGGAAGTGGGCCGGGTAAGCTAGTAGTGGACCAAGTGGGGTGCACTCGGCCGAGTAGATGGTCTACTTGACCGAGTGGAGTTGACTCGATTAAGTGAGCAGTTCACTCGACCGACTAGGTGGCACTCGGCCGAGTGAACCGATGACTCGAACGAGTGGCACTGTCAGAACTCGATAAAACACCATTTCATCACTTAACCCGGATTCATTTCTTATCTTTCCTTTTCTCTCTGAACTTTCTCCCTTCTCTCTAAAATCCTCCCAAATCATGTTCCTATGGATTCTAAGCTTGGATTGAAGATTTGCACACCTCATTCACCATCCTTTCACTTTGTAAGTAGATCTAAACATCTCCTTTAACCCTAGCTTTTAGGGGTATTTGTATATTTCGTTTATTAGTGACTTTAATTATATTAATGGGTAATTAGTGAGTATTAATGAGGGGCTTTAGTTAGTATTATATAATAGGATGTATTATAATAGTTATTATATGGTAATTTTAGGATAAGACGGTTTTATGAGGCAGAATCGAGTTGGATTTGTATAGCTTGTTGAAGATGCTAAAATGTAGGTTAATCCTACTCACTTTAGATGTTATAGTTAGTCTTGTGTGTGCATTTATCATCTGGTTTCATGAAATGAGTTATCTTGCATTCATATGGTAAGTATGGTTGATACGGAATCATGAATGAGTCGGGATTGCACTTCATATGGTATCGGTTTGAGTATTTAGTTCATGAGTTCGTGAATATGTCTTGGAATGTTGGTAGATTATCAAATGAAAGGTCGGTATATGGAGTTGTATCATAATTGTATTCGTATGAGTCATATTTCTCGATGGAGGTTAATGTTGGCGGTGTGATATTTGTATTGGAGATGGAAGGCGGTTGGGAGACCGTCTTCCGCTTGTGTCGCCTCTTAGAGCTTAGCACTCCAAGAGGGATGTGCACATTAATGGATTGAGTTATGGAGGGACACCTGAGGCTGAGTCACGACGTCTGGCAGGGGATCCGAGTCGCTCTCGGGCCCAGTACCACCGGTGTGTCCGGAATACCTTTTACGGGCTGCGGTCCGGCTGTTTTGTTGGGTGGTGCTGTGGTGCCGTCACCGGATTGTGGGTACCGCTGGGTGTGTCCCGGTACCGGTATGATGGAGTTGGTATTTACATCTCATGTATTGAGTTGTCATGTTTCATAATTGTAGGTCATGCATCATGTATATATATTTTATTATCGAAACTGACCGTTTGTGGCTTATGTAAATTGTCACCAATTTCTGGGGTGGCCTATGTCGATCCATATGATTTCCGATCATATGGGGAGCAGGTTTGATTTCAGGTTGATGTTGCATACATGATTTGAGGCCGCGCTTCGAGATTGGAGTCGAGTTAGTAGTCACGAGAAATAGGTCGTAGTAGATGTTTGTATTTATTAATTATGTCAACTGTAATCATTAAGCTCATATCATTAATAAAGTGTTTCTTTATTGGAGTTTTGAAACACTACCTCGGGCAACCGAGATGGTAATGCTTCAATTATCTTGGCCGGATAATTGGGGTGTTACAAATCGTCCCAGGCCTTGACAATCAACCTAGGGGTCCTGAAAATTCAATTCTCAAGCGACTCGAAAAGGCCAAAGCCGAAATATCCATCTGGCAGCTAATCGCCACATCCTTTGAGCACCGACGGGATTTGCTTTAAGCCTTGGGAAAATTGACAGTGCCTTCCACTTCCTCGCCCGAAGAAGTGGTAGCCTATATAACTAGGGATGTCCCTGATCTAAACAACCCAATTATCTTCTCCGACGAGGATATGCCTGCCTTTGGAGTCAATCACAACCTAGCCCTGTACATCACCATGGAATTCCTGAAGAAGAACGTGCCCATGGTCTTTGTGGATGACGGATCTGCAGTAAACGTCATTCCTCTTAAAAATGCTCGCATGCTAGGGATCAAGGAAGCTGATCTTGTCCCAACCGACCAAGGAGTCCGCACCTACGACGGTACTCGCCGCAAAGTTGCAGGTCTAACCACCTTAACCGTCACGACTGGGTCCCTAGAAAGGCAAGTCAATATTCAAGTGGTCGACATCAAAACATCCTTCAATATGCTCCTGGGACGTCCATGGATTCATACCACAAAAGTCGTCACATCTACCCTTCACCAGAAAATTAGGGTCCCCTACAACGGAAAAATAATCATTATTCCTATATCCCCTATCTGTGCTGTTATGGAGAAAGGGATAGCCTCTCAAGTAACTGAGGAGATCGACAATGACATATGGGGATTCCAAGCTGTGAATACCCTAATCGAAGATCCAACATCTTTTAACACCGACCCATTCTCAAACCTCACAGTCTACCGCATCATGACGCGCCAAAGGTTACTTCCCGGGCATGTCTCTCAACCCATTAAAACACACCTTCCTTCTGATGAAGAAGGCCAGGGTCTCCAACATCCCCTTCGGACTAGGTTAAGAGCCTACTGATGAAGCCATCCGGGAGATAGGCCTTCTCGTGAAGAAATGCAAGAAGCAAAGAGTTATCCTTCGTCCATATCACCTCACCCTGAACGGACACTTCGTCCTAGAAGGAGAAGCTGAGCCCTACAATGGATTCCCTGAACCCATCTTTGACCCTATGCTGAAAATCAAGCGCCCAGGCATAGAGGTCTTCATGGATTGCTACTTCATCCCAGACACCGCAACTTCCATCACCACAACCAGGTTTGAACAGGCACCTTGCCTTGACAAACAAGCTATGAGCCTCCTCTTTGGAGAAGATGACATCAAGCACCTCAATCATGAGGAGATCATAGGTATCGTCCTCAATGACAACCGGTTTGACCCTACTGCCTTAATCTCTGATGCTAACTCGGAGAAAGTTGTCCAAGGCTGGAGGAAGACTTTAAATGGATTGATCGCCAAGGCCGCATTCTGAAGATCACAAATGGACAAGGCCCCACGTTCAAAGAGGGAAGAGAAGATGAGTTTGAGTATGAGTCTGATGATAAGTCATATTCAGAGTCTGTCTTGGGTCCTAACATTCCCAGTACCACTGCCAAAGTCCCTTTTCCATTATTTCACCACAATCTTGGAGCTGACACCGAGGCTAGAACAACTAGTGTCACCCCTTCTCCCGCGGAAGGTAGTAACCTAGTGCTTGTCCCAGGGACCAACTCCTTTGTTGCGCCGCCTCTGACTCCCCATAAGATGTCTGTCCTATCCGACCTCTTCGCTCAGATTTACTTCATGAATGCTAAGTTTGCTTACGACTCGTCTGAATTTATCTTCAATGCAATTCTGAACAAACATGAGGAATTGGACTTGAGCGACTACCCACATCACCTAGCCAAATACCTCAACAAATGCGAGCTTAGAACACCCATCATTGAGGAGACCGAACCTATCAATGTAGGGACCGACCACGCACCTCAAGAACTTAAGATAGGGACCACCCTTGACCCCTTGGAAAGACATCAATTCATTGACCTCTTGCTCTAATACAAGGACGTATTCATGTGGTCCTACAAAGACATGCCTGGAATCGACATGGAGATCGCAGAGCACAGGATACCGATTAAAACCGGAGCTAAACCCGTGAAGCAAAAGCTGCGCCGCATGCGTCCCAAATGAGCCTTGAAAATCAAAGAAGAAGTTGACAAACAATTCAAAGCCGGATTCATCAAGGTTTCCGAGTATTCTGGCTAGGTGGCTATCATAGTCCCCGTACCCAAAAAGGATGGGAGAATACGGGTTTGTGTTGACTTCAGACACCTGAACAGGGCAAGTCCAAAGGAGGACTTCCCCTTACCGTACGTCGCGATCTTGGTAGACAACACCGCCAAACACGCCCTACTATCATTCATGGACGGGTACGCGGGGTACAACCAAATCAAAATGGTTGAGGAAGACATGCACAAAACTGCATTCACTACACAGTGGGGCACATATTGTTACACTATCATGCAAATTATTCTAATCAACGTCGGAACAACCTATCAGAGGACCGCCACAACCCTTCTGCACGACATGATGCAATAAGAAGTGAAGGTATATGTCGATGACATGATCGTCAAGTCAAAGGAACGAGATAGCCACATTGACGCCCTGCGAAAATTCTTCGCTCGTCTTCGGAAATACAACATGAGGCTAAATCCTCATAAGTGTGCATTCGTGGTCACCTACGGAAAACTCTTAGGGCACGTCGTCAGGAAAAGAGGCATCGAAATGGATCCAACGAAAGTCAAAGCTCTCCAACAGATACCTCAGCCTAAGAATGAGAAGAAGATTCGGGGATTCCCGAGTCAAATAGAATACATCAGCCGTTTCATAGCCAAGCTTACCAGGATTTGCGAGCCTAACTTCAAGAAGCTCCGCGCCACTGATCACACAAATTGGGACGATGATTGCCAAAAGGCCATCGACAGGATAAATGAAATCTTATTCAAACCTCCTGTCCACATGCCACCGCAGCGGGGAACATCCCTATCCCTATATCTGACCGTCACTGACACGGCCATGGGAGCAATGCTAGCATAGTCAGTCAATGGCGAAGAAGAAAACATGCATTGCCCTAGTATGGTTCACGAAGAAGCTGCGACACTACATACTCAACTACACAGTTCATATCTACTCTAAGATGGACCTCATCAATTACATCTTTGAAAAGCCCGTACTAAACGAAAGACTCTTCAGATGGATACTAATGCTATCCGAGTTCGACCTCAAATTTGTACTTCTCAAAGTCATTAAGGGAAGGGACGTTGCCGATTTCCTAAAAGAAAATCCCCTCAATGAGGATCTAAAGACTGACACCTGGTCACTCCTTGACGAAGACATCCTTTACGCCGACACCGACGCATGAAACCTATACTTCGGCGGTGTATCAAACATGAGAGACTTCGGGGTAGGGATCCTCCTAATATCACTAGAAGGGGGGCATGTTCCAATCTCAGTCACGGTTGAGGGTTGACGACAATTCCTCACTCATCATTAATCAAGTACGGATCAAAGAAAATCTGAAGCGACAGCTTAGCACCATACCAACCAAAAAAGTAATCAAGAAGCCGGATTGTTCGACCAAATTGACTATTTCCACTTCCCTAGAGAAGAAAACCAATTTGCCAATGCCCTAGCAAAACTAGCCTTACTCATCAACATACCAGACAACATGACGTCCATGCCCTTATGCATCAAAAGAAGGAACGAGCAAACTCACATCTGTACCATCAACAAGGACGAGGACAATCATGCTGAACCTTGGTATTAAGCCATCGTCAACTAAAAAACCAAAAACGAATTCTCTTCCAACTCTGATCCAAGAGGACAAAGAGTCATCCGTTTATTTGCATCACAATTCGTGATAAAGCAAAATCAACTCTACAAAAGAACACCCCAAGGGATCCATCTCCTTTGCATCGACCACGCCAAAGACAAAAAAATCGTGGAAGAGGTCCACGAAGGAGAGTGTGGCTCTCACATGAGCGCAATGATGCTACCCCGGAAAATCATGCGATTAGGTTACTACTGGACCACCATGGAAACCGATTGCAGAAACTACGTCAAACATTGCCACAATTGCCAAATCTTTGCCAACATACAACACTTACCACCATCCCTCTTATACACCATGACATCACCCTTGCCTTTCTGCACCTAAGGCATCGACATCATCGGCAAAGTCAATCAGATAGGTACAAAAGGGCATTGCTTTGTCCTCGTCGCCATCGACTACTTCACCAAGTGGGTAGAAGGACAATCTTATGCAGTCTTGACCGCCAAGCAAGTGGCCACTTTCATCCAAAGTAACACCATTTACAGATATTGGGTACCCCATGAAATCATTAGCGACCAAGGCTCACATTTCCGGGTCGAGGCACAAGCATTATTAGACAAGTACAAGATAAAATGACACCGTTCATCTCCCTATCGTCCCCAAATCAACGGAGCGGTAGAAGCAGCAAATAAAACACTCGTCATCTACATCTGCAGTACAATATCGTGATTGTCCAAGCAAGCTCCCATTCGCGCTCTGGGACACTGAACCTCCATTTGAACGCCAACAGGAGCAACACCCTTCTACCAAGCATACAATATGGAGGCAGTACAACCAGTAGAGTTGGAAATCCCATCTCTACGCATCCTACTAGAAACCCGAGTTCCGGAGGCGGAATGAACCCGTCAAAGGTACGAACAACTCATCCTCCAAGATGAATAGCTACTCAACGCCTTGTATAACGTCCAGTTATACCAACAACGTATACAACGGGCATTCAACAAGAAAGTCAAACCCAGAAACATCAAAGAAGACGACTTGGTCCTTAGGTCGGTTCGAGCACCGTTACCCGTCGATCCAAGGAAAAAATTCAAACCCAATTGGGCAGAACCATACCTGGTCAAGAAAATCCTTTCGGGGGGCGCAGTGAGATTGAGTGACCTAGACGGGAAGACTTCACAAACCCAACCAATATAGACCAACTCAAGAAATACTACCCTTGAAACATAGCACCAACAACCTTTCCCTAGCCTTTACGATTAGTGACCGCAACCCTTTCTCTAGTCAATTCCTCAAAAGTTCTGATTTGAAATTGCATTTTTATCTATTCTAAGTTACAGCACATTGCCATGTCTTCAACAGTTTTTGATCTATCAAAAGTACCATGTATTTGCTCAAACACAAAACCCCCGAACTACAAGCATGGTTTGATTTTGTCTTTCTAAACGAATACGTATGCAGTCCTTTCTTACATAAGAGGGATAAAACCACACCGTCCCACAAAAAAAAAACAACATAAACAAAAACAAAAACAAAAATATGCACAAACACAAAACCCCCGAACTACGAGCATGGTTTGATTTCGTCTTTTTAGATGAGTACATAGGCAATCCTTTCTTATGCAAGAGGGATACAACCACAACCATCCTTACACACAAAAACAACGACCCATACAAACTTCAAAGCAAAAAGAAAAACACATCCCATTTCTCACAAAAAAAAAACAAACAAAAAAAGAAGCCTTTCTCCCTTCCCACAATAAACCCCTTTCAAACGTGAAATGTTTTAGATAATTCAAACCGAATTACCTTTACGGAATGGATGGAGAAACAAAAAATGTTCACAACATTTTTACCACAAATAATCCTCTTATTTAATTAATAATAGGAGGGATTACAAACTTGGCAACGATAAAGCTACACAAGTTCACGACTTATTAAGCTGGAGCATCGACTAGGATATTCTACATAATAAGACAAACACCCACAAGCACACAAAACATAACTAATACGACATAATAAAAGTACACACACAAATACTAGTACAACATAATAATAAAAGGGTAAAAGAGGTCTTCACTCTTCTATCCTACCCTTGCCTTTGTCTTCGGGGTACATCTTCCCCTTATTCTTCTTGCTAACCCGCCTAGAACGAATTTCCTCCTTGGAACCGATCATGAATAGATTCGCAATGGCCATAGCAGCCGGACTCCTACACAACCCGACACCTGGCACAAGTTAAGCCCATACACGGCCCAATGCCTCTTTAGGGCCCAAGCTCCTCTTCTTCGGCGACCTCATCACACTTGGGCTCACATTATAAATCAAACTCTTCAAAATAGGCACGATTCGCCATGACCGCCTCCCTATACTTCCTGTCATTGACTTCATCCTTGTGGAACTTTGACCTTTCTTCCAAGGTGGAAGCTCTTGAATATTTGACATAAGCGGGAGTCACCCATGTTGTTACAGCGGGATTTGGTACCTCCCAAATTGGCCGAGTGGCCCACCACCTCTCGAGAGCCTCCACTAGCTCGGAGTTTCGGAACACCCTTTCTTGAAAAAGAGTGTCTTGAACGGGCACCTTTTGTTGATGTCCCATTTGCCTCATGACCCTTTCCGGATAAATGAAGTAAGCAACCTTCAAACCAAGGATCATCAAAGAACGAGAAGAAACGGCCGGAGCGGGCAACCTCGTAAAGGATCTCAAGCGCCACCACAACACCAACCAACGGACGTGAGGGCCACCCTCCTCCACCAACCTCGAGGTCCAATAGGCCTCGGTGCATGCAAAGGTATCCGCATACAACTTCTTCCTCATGGTAAGATGACGAAAAGAGTAAGAGGAAGCATCTATGAGAGGCTCAGCCTACCTTAGCCTTTCCATAAGCCCCACTTGGAGGATTCTAGGAGATCCAAACGAGGGTGCATCTCCACGAGGCTCGTTCTTATCCAAGGCTTTTAAAATATCACCGGGCACTAATCAAGACGGATCCCATCCAGGCTCCATTTGTTCAACAATATGAATAAGGTTCATGCTACTATACCATTTCGGCCCCTCCTTCAAAGCATAAAAAAGAAGATAAGCATGTACTTAGCAAAAGGCAAGAGCCCTTCTCCTAGCCACCTCCGAGACATTAGTATTCAAGCGGTTTGAAAAGATGTTGATAAAAGAAAACATATCAACACCATAAGGAGAAAGAAGGAAATTCATTTGGCTCGTCGACAAGCCTAGCATGGAACGAAACTTCTCCTTGTAACAAAACCGAGTCGGAGGAAGCACCGGAACAGAACCCGGCCAACCTCCAAAAAGCACCCAATTCTTCGTCAAGTGGGAAAATTTCGCCTTTCAGGAAGACGAAAACGTGATGTTTCGCATCCCAAAACTAAGAGCATGCGTCTAGGAATGAATATTGAACCTTAACTTGACGAAGCAACAATAATTGACCAACTCCCATTACATCGAGTTGATACTTTTCGGGAGGCGATAAATCCCAACACCAATATCTCAACCTACATTCAAAAGTATCCAAGAATAGATGATATCGTAGAGAAGTTTTGTGTTTCGGATGATGAAACAATGAAGTACAAACTCCCTATTTATACAAAAGCAACCAGCGCCTTTTTTAGAAAAAAGGGAGAGGCTCCTTGCATCGCACCCTTTTGGGCTGCTTCTAAGAATTCGCACCTTGACTTGACCTTGTCTAGTTGTGTTTCTTTCTAATGCCTCGTTTTCCGCCCCATTATGCTCGCGCCTCTTATAGCTTGCCCAAGAATTTTTATGTTTTCTTGCACTCATAATTTCTTGGATTCACGTTTCACGAAATCCGACATAGTTTTCACAACACACCTCTAAACATACGAATTTCATTTTCTTCTTTTCAAGGGGGGAAGGGTTAGTCGCCCCGATCCGTGACAGGTCGTTCCATATGGAAATTTTTTTTCGCAAAATCAATTGTACGAAATTTCGATTTCACAAATTGCTCTGACAAATTCGAGTCTTGATTTCGCAAAATTCAAAAATCAACGCATTCACAAAATCTTTTGTTGATTTCACTTCGTCCTAAATAAAAAAGACGATTTGAGTTTTAATTTCTTTTTTGGCAAAATCGATGGATTATTTCCGAATTAATTTTAATTCGACATGAATTAATTTTCTCAAAAAAATTTCAAGCAATTCTTTTTTGAAAAATCCAAGCAGGGCGTTTTGTCGCGGAATTTTCAAAAATCCAATTTCCAAACGAGTAATTTCAAATTTTTAACTTCGAGTCAACGTGGTTATTTCGACAGCATTTTGCCTATTTTTACGTGTTTGTGCGCATATGTGTATGCTACCTGTTGCCTGTTATCTACACTAACATTGGCAGGTATCCATGGCAAAACAAGCGGGAAGTCATCCGTCGACCGCATTCACTCGAAACACAACACAAAAAAAAGCCAACAACAAAATCCACAAAAAAAACAAATACAACACCAAAAACACCAACCGAAAGGCCATATATATAAAATTTGGCTCACGCAAAAATACACCAACCATACAAACAAGGTGTGATACACATACGTATCATACAAACAACTGACCATACAAATAGGGTCCGATAGAAATACATATCATGCTGACGCTGACATACACATTAAACTGGAGGCTATCCGCCACCTACCGAGCAAAGACTCCGTCTATCCTTATAATAGGAAGGGAGGGAAAGGCCAGAGGCAAGAACGAAAAGGGAAACATGTATGGCAAACTTTAGACGACGTAATGATCAAAATCTATGACATAACGCATCACCCCAATGTTGACCCCCAATCATACGACAAAGTGATATTCAAAGGTCGTGGCACAAGGCACCGTCCCGATGTTGACCCCCAATCATCAGACGTCCCTTAGTCCGCAGACGTAGGTTAATGATTGGAGCTCAGTGACCTACACTCTGCAACGAATCATCATCATGTCAACCAAACCACCTGTATCCTCCTCCTCCTGAGTCCCCCGCTCAATCACTTTCGAATACGTTTCTGAAATCAAAACAAAACCAACGCCAGTTGATATTTCGGCATTGCGATGAAACAAAATGGACAAAAATCCAAACAAAATAACCTGCAAAACAACAGCAAAACCAACAAGGGCACACCTGCCCAATCTCATCCAGCAAAAATTCACAAAAACAACCCACAAAAAAGCTGACTCGCCCTTCTTTTCAAGCAAAAGACGAGTCAAGTCGATAACAAAGTAATCACCCCCCCCCCCCCCCCCCCCCCCCCGAGCTAACACCAAGCCTACAAACTTCCCAAGGTAACCTAGACTATTCCTAGGGAGCGTACCAATGTTAGACGGCTCAGTTCGAACCCGAACAGACATCTATTTCGTTAGCGTAAGACCGTCTAACAAAGGCAAAACGCGAAATTTTCACCCCTTGCATATGACAAGGGATTCACATAGCAAAAAGCAACTTTCGCCGACTATAATGCAACTCAGTGGGACCCATGGTTCGAGCAAATAAGCACAACATTACAAAATGAGACGGTTTCACGGCTCATTCCCGTTTTTCGCACATAGAGGACTAGAACGGAGACCAAAATGCAAACTAAAAGCATCCCTATACTCCTAGATGGGTTCTTAACCTAATGCAAAAATAGGTGAAATAAACGCCCAAATCGATTAGAAACGAATTAGGGTTTCGTCTTAATTCAAAAAACAAAAATGCAAACAAAAACGAGAGATGACATGGTGGTAATGGCACGAATCCAAGAAATTAATAAGACTAACAACGACGATTTTTGAGAGCTTTTGTCGAAAAAATGGTGAATGAGGAGCAACAGACTATTGCGTCTGTTTTGAATAAAATAGGGGGAGCCCCTTGTATCGCCAAAGGGCTCACCCCTCCTTAGGGGTGCTCCTGTCTTTTCTGACAAATTTTGGGCTTTGACCCAAAACGCACGCCCAAATATCAACACACGAACACTCAATCACAAATGCAAATAGCGAAATTCCAACTCGCAATTCCCACAAAAATTGCAAATAACGGAATTCAAAACCGTTATTTTCTTCATCAACGCAAACAACGAAATTCCAACTCGCTATTCCCACAAAAATAGCAAATGGCGGAACTAAAAACTGTTATTTTATTCACAAATGCAAATAGCGAAATTCTAACTCGCTATCCTCACAAGATTGCAAATGACGGAATTAAAACAGTTATTTCTTCACAAACGCCAATAGCGAAATTCCAACTCGCTATTCCCACAAAAATTGCAAATGACGGAATTACAAACCATTATTTTCTTCACAAAATGCAAAATATCGAAATTCCAACTCACTATCCCCCACAAAAATTTGCAAATGACGAAATTAAAAACCGTTATTTTCCTCACAAATGCAAATAACGAAATTTCAACTCGCTATTCTCTCACAAAAATTGCAAATGACGAAACTAAGAACCGTTATTTTCTTCACAAATGCATACACTTCGAATGACGGCAAAAAAACCGTTATTTCTCCTCAAAATTCAAAATTGCAAATAGCAGTAATAAAAACGGTTATTCACAAGAGCCAGGCCCAAGTCATAAAAGGCCTATATCTCCAGAGCACTAGAAACATCTCCTATAAACACCAAACTTCCGCAGCGGAACCCCTGAAAACCTCCCTGTGGAGACATTTTTTAAAAAACTTGCAAATCTACCTGCAAAAGCAGCAACGACCGAGCGTCAAGCAAAGAATAATCCGGCACCTTCCTTCCCCAGCGGCACGAACGTCGCTCCCCCAATGGGTCCGTTGGACAAACAACCTCTTGAAATAGGCCCGATGATTCAGGCCATTTCCCGCAGTCGATCACTCGACTATCAATGGCTAGGGAGTCTCCACGCACCGGAAACAAGAAACCTCTTGAAATAGGCCCGATGATTCAGGCCGTTTCACGCAGATGATCACTCGACTATTAATGGTTGGCGAGTCTCTCGCACAAGCAACATCAATGGCTAGCGAGTCTCTATGCACAAACAACATCAACCTTGCTGGCAAGTCTCTACGCACAAGCAACGTCAACCTGGATGACGAGTATCTACGCAGGAGCAAGAACAAATCAACGACATATCCCGAAGATGCCTTAGGTATGACTCCTTCCAATGGCTGACGAGCCTTTATACGTAGTCTAACAGTGTAACACCCCCATTTATACATGAGCCTTTAGCAAGACATTCCCGAATAAATAAGGTTGTTACCATCTCGGTTTCCCCAGGTAGTGAATAACAAAGGTAACGAAACAACAATACTTTAAAAAATAATACTTTAGCATTGAGGCTTTTATTACAAACGATACCAAGATTACTTAAAGCTTATTCAAAATACATCGCAGCGGAAAGTAAAATGAGTCATTAAACTAATGTGGTCTATACTTCTAAGTCTTCTTGTTGCCTCATGTTGTCCAGCTCCCAGCTTAGTCTACTGAAGTCCTTTCAATCAACCTGCTCCCCAAAATTGGTTCATCACAGGTGTTCACGAATACACAGTCAAGCACGAGGTTGAGTAGAATATACTTAAACAACACACAATGCAAATGCAGACAATATGATGAGACTATGCAACTAATGCACCTCCGCATCATGACACATCACACTCTTCAGTCAACCACGTGATCACAGCCCGATTCACCCACCTCGCCATTCCCTAGGCCAAGGTACAACTCAACCATCGTTGAGATCCAGGACCGCGGCTTAGGACACCATGGTCAAGCATGCAAACAAGCCATGTGCCTAATAATAATAATAATCATTTCCAATTCCAATTCAATTTCATTGTCTTTTCGATAATCAATTACGACATTCGACTCAATGCCAATGCATGCCATGCCAATCATTAAATAACAATGCATATACTCATGCCAATAATCCTTATCCATCATCATAAATAATCAACAACACAGTTGTCCATCTCATGTCAAGTCAAACAATGAAATCTAATGGATCCAGACCATATACGATCATTAATCATTCAATATTCATATGAAACAATCAACCATACAATCATTCATAACAATAATTCACAACAATACAGTTGAGTAGGTATATCCTACCTTATAGCTTAGCAAATTCCGTTTAGCAATTCCAATCAACCGTTAATAATATTCCACCACAAATTCGTCACCTATACACAAGTATGTAACAATTATTTCATTATTCGCTGATCGTATTAATTTACAAATTATCCTATCTATTAATTACTAATTATTATTTACGAACTATACGAATTATCGTTGCGTAATTAAACGAATAACAAACAACTCAAATCCCTTCAAACTCGCGACATAATCTGTCTCAAACACGCCTTCTACCACCAATCCCCACCACGGCTGGCCACCTTGCACCCTGGTGGTCACCACCAGCTCTAGGGGTCCCTGCCTAGCCAACCACCGAGCCTACACTACCGTCCCTAACACCCTTCACTCAGGGTCCCTCACGCATACACACACGACATCCACCCTCTTTGAAACTCCCTCGCAAACCACCGTAACAGCCACCATGCCACCACCGGCCATCACCCCCATCCCCTGATGTACGGCGACTCCAGTGCTGGGTTACAACCACCCTTGACACCAACACAGCCACCCTACAACTCGTCTTAAGACGGTTGTTACAAATCGCGAGTCCTTCCCCTGTTTTACGCAACTCCGGCCACCACACGCACCGACGACCACCAATAAACACCACGATCATCACCCTATGGTCGACTCATCCCCCTGTAACCAACTCAACCAACCATGGGTCAAACCATTAAGCATACGGGTCTCAATTGTCAATTCAATCCCGCGCACACAATCCCCTTCTTCCCGT
>VHZZ01009684.1:44832-60860 GCA_009801015.1 Silene noctiflora | reverse complement strand
GCAAATGACATGAAAATGTGAGCTGAAACGGGGGTAAAAAGTATATAAAAATACAACATATCATCAACCAAGTCTAACACCCAATTTTATAGTATATGTACCCTTTTTATTACCTTTTGTACCAGTTTTCCATTAACTTATAATTTGTCTCACTACCGTCTTTTAAAAGACCTATTGCTGAAAAAAATGTGAGGAATAGAATTGAAAAATGCCTAAATGAAAGAATAAAGCATCATTAATATACGTGATATTTTTATTTTTTTTATATTTAATATGTATCTCGAAACTTAAGTCTTAATATTTAGGGTATGCTTAATTTTTTAACAATGATGTATCAAATTATCATTAATATATGTACATTTTTTTTAAGGATACATTTACTCAATCGTAAAATTTTAGAACAAAATAGAGAATATCACGTATAAAAAAAACAAAAAAAAAAAACACAATTATGCACGTATATACGTATATAAAGACGGTGAGCTTTGGTTATTTGTTAACTTCATCATTTCCGATTTCAAGAATTCTAACGTTCACGGTAGCCTCAAAATGTCTTCTTGAATAATTATTTATTTAGATAATAGGTAACTAGTATAGTTCTCGTGCAAATGCACGGTATTTTAGATACAGATATTTGAGAATTTTACAATTAATCAAACTAATGCAATTTACCTCCATTTTGAAAAGGGTAGAAAATTTGCATATATAATTCCAAGGAGATATTTTATTAGCCTTATTTATGTAAAAGTTAAACAATGATTGATGTTATAAAATTAATTAGGACATAAATATTGTTTAATTGTAAATATAGATAGTCAACATTAACTAATTAGGAAATAAATATTATCTAGCAAAATATTACTTGGAGGGGAAATTTGAGCGGGAGAATTTAGAGATTTGTTAATCTTTTAGTATATAGGGGATTGATTACATCACCGAGCATTGTTTTTTATATTTGTCACATTTGAATCACTCAATCGATATTAGTATCCTCAGCAAAAATGGGTTGTTTTGCTGTGAATTGTGATGCATCCAAGAATTGTTTGAGCATAATTATGAAGTGATGAATTTCAGTGATATGTTTCAAATACCAACTTATAACTATACAATCAGTTGTACGGTGTAGAATCTGAGCTTTGTAATAAAGTATCCGAGCTTTATGTTAAAAAATATGAGCTTTATTAGAAAGTATCTGATCTCATCCATTTACACATTAAAAATATGAATTTTGCATTAGCTCAGAAAAAATACATATAAGTTCGGATTCTTATACCTTGGTTGTACAATGCTTATATACAACTGGATGTATAATCCTATTTGTGTTCAAATACCGAGGATCTTCTCCCTTTCATAAAAGTATTAAGGGGGCGTTTGGTTAGAGAAAGGGAAAGGGAAAGGAAATCAGAAAGGGTAAGAGGGGGAAAGGTAAGAGATTAATTAAATATATTTTCTCTTGTTCACCATATCAATTTTAGATTGAAATTAGATCAATTAGATTGTTATAGAATGAATACGATCTCAACCGCTAGTGATGGAAGTGCCGTACTGACGTGCCTTGTGCCGGCCCGTTGTGTCTCGGACCAAAAAGGCACGACAGTGAAGACACAATATCAAAGTTTCATGATCTTGGCACGGCCTAAGCACGATGACATGGCCCGTTGTAACATAAATTGTTTTATCAAAAAGTGAACAATTTTTTGTCGCCGTAGAATAGTAGTCATGTTTCGCTCGAAGTAGGTTTAGAGCTTCTTTTTGGCCTTAAATTAGTTTTGGTCAAGTCTGGTTAGGATTCGAAGTTGATGCATTAACCACTTTTTAGTTGACAGGTAAACAACAAATCGGAATAGAGGGACAATGAATTAAGAGAACAAGTCGAAATTCCGAGAGTGTAAAATTTAACCCACATAAACGAAGAGTATTAGTCTTCGTCAAGTTCAGTAAATGATCAAACAATGAGCTGCAAATTGGTATACAGCCTAAGAATGCCGCAAGGCTTACAAAGTGAGTTTGGAATCACAGAATAATCAGTACATACAACACTAACCCAGAAAAAACTGACTCATCTGAAATAGCGTATATCATACATTCCCATAGTCTTCGTAAACTGCGAAAACCCCTAACGATCTGATATTATGGAGAAGGGAGACGGTATTATGAAAAAAAATGCTTAGAGAAAGTAGGTTGACATTCACCTTGCCTGCCATCGGTAACCATTTTACTTGGTGTATAGAACATCTTCCCATGGGTGGCGGTACAGTGGCTGCTTCAACCTCTTTTGGTCAAATGTGTGCCTGAAATTCCATCAAAGCCATAATAAGTAATTGAAGTATTGTCGGAACATGCCCTCAACTAGCCGATCGTTTTCATTTTGTTGATTGCAAATGACACCCATTCAGCATTATGCTATACAAGTTCATTCCGATGGCTCATTATGGTCATGTTTGGGTAATTCTGACGCACCTTTATCCAATTATTTTGGATCATTTCGGGGTATATGTCAGTTTAATTCATTTTGGTCATTTTCTGATCGGGTCAATTTGTAATCGAGCTTACTTAAAATTCTCGGGTTTGGGAGGGGTGAATTTTTCTTAGGTGTATGAAGAATTTACTCGAAAAACGTCCCGAGTAGTAAGGCATTAAGTCATGTTCATGGCAGCTAAACAAACAACAAACTCACTGCAAGAATTGATAAACTGCCCAAGTGAACTTACCCAATCAAACCAATAGAACGCGCTAATACGAAAAGCCCATTGAGATAACCGATTCCAACAATCTCGTCAATCTCTTGCTTTGTGAACATTCCACTCCCGGATAAGAGATCTAAAAAGAGAGACCCAATAGCGCCATCTACATTAAGAACCAGGTTGTTTGCCTTGGACAGAGTGTAGGTCTCAACTTCTACAGCATACTCCATGTATTTGACTGAGGGGAAATGAGTGCGGCCGAATTTCTGTAGGAGTTCTACTCTCTTGTCTCTGTTGTCTCCTCTCTTGATCCTGTTCCAAGAATGAAAAAATGAATCCTAGGATACTAGAAACATATAACTAATCCCTCCATCCCATCTATAATGTCCGCACACTCTCCACAAATTTCGATGGTCAAACGATGCCAACTTTGACCAACATTTCTCACAATATACTATGCTTAAAAGGGCATTTAAAGCATATAATGTAGTCATAAACATTTGAAGCTGAAGGAGGAGAGAGCAATCAAAAACCAAAAGGCCTACCTGTGTCCAATTCCTGGCACACGAATACCCTTTTTCTTCATGCTTTCAACAAACTCATATGCCGTCAAATTCTGCCAAAGAACAAGAAATGATCTTATATCTGACGTTAAACATGAAAAGCCTTCTAATTTTTGAGTGTCACTAATGCCCATGAATAACTACCTTGTCATATGCATCCTTGAAGTAACGAGCAGCATCGTCAATGGCACCACCAAATCGAGGACCGATTGTAAGCAAACCTGGTAGAAGAATTATACAGTCAGCATTGAATGGTACACAAGGTCTCTATCGTGTTTTGGTTAGATAATCAATGGTGGAGCAAGGAGAGATCATTTCAGATATCTGGCGGGGCACCAGACAAATTTCTAAAAATCCCAGATAACTCTATTGTGATAATTTAGCAATTTTCGGATTTCTAGTAGGGCATATGCCCCTCTCCCTCCTATCCTCTAATCAGATGTTGCATGACTTGGTGCTTGATTTGGTTTGGAAACAAGTTCAAGGTTCGGAAATAACGAACTTCGGCAACGTAGTTCGCGCCTGTTCCAGTATGGACAACTGGGGGACCGACTGACTGGCTCTATTCCATGTGAGTGGGCTTCCATCGTCATAGATGGTAATTGGTGCTAACAAAATCATCATGTGCACGGAAGATCATTTACCTGAAACCAGACTGGAGACAAGATCTTTTCCAGCTCTTGCGGTTACAATTGTATTATGAGCACCAGATACGCATGGACCATGGTCAGCACACAACATGACACAAATCTGATACAGGAACAAACATCCCTTTGAGAAACCTAAAGACTCTTTGCAAATACAAGACGGATTTCAGAAAGGAAATATCATACCTCAATGAACTGTGTACAGTAACGAGGAAGACTGCGCTTGAACCACAGCAGAGAAATAACATCACCAACACCCAAGCCTTGCTCAACAATGGAAGACATTGGAACCCCAGCGTAGCATGGCTCCTCACCTGAAAAGGAAACCAACATAACATTGTAAATTAGACTCCTCATTAACTGAGGATTGACAATGACAAACATTATATATGTCCATACTAAGTGAAACGTTAGCACAACGAATCACAAACCTCGGTCATCGGAGATAGTTGAGATGATATGAGTTGGAGCACGAACTTTCCCACTCTTAATTGCTGAACTAAGATCCTCTGGTATTTGTGGAGGTGTGAATTCTTTAACGGGACTAATGTTCCCCGCTTCAAGCTACCAAAACATCAGCAGATACATTAAAAAAATACCAAGTCTATCCCACTTTATCGTCCCCATTTGACTTTCGTGGTCGACAGAAAACTTTCTCGATTAATTTACAGTGTAATTTTGTCATGTTTGACTTATTAAAAGCAATATTTTCATATTATAATTTTAAAATTGTGACAATAGTGGTATTGTAATTTGTAACTCAATTAAAGTCGACATTGTTTGACCACTAAAGTCAAACAGGGATATTATAAAGGGGACGTTGGGGAGTAAATGGACAATGGCAAAGGTCTACGATATTCCTCAGGGCACCGGAGCAGGAAGGAGGGAATGGAGGGACATATAACGATGTGGCTATGTGAGAACTTACCAATTTGTCAAATGCCAGCTTGATAGCACCTTCAAATGCTTCATATGAGTCCGGAACAACAGCTCCAGCATCCCTCAGGGCTTGATTTTTTGCTTGGGCAGACTCCATTTCACCACCACTTTTCGCACCCTAATTGGAAGAGAGAAAAAAAAAACAAAAGATTCTAAGATATGTACTTGCTTCTCTGAAGCCTCATAAAAAATAAGCAGTACTGCCATGCAGGAACTTACAGCATGACCAAATTGTACTTCTGATTTAAAGAGTGTTGCACAGGTACCACTGACCCACGCCACAACAGGCTTGTTAATTTTCCCTTGCTTCATGGCTTCAACAAGGGAGTATTCATCTCGTCCACCCAGTTCCCCCAGTACAACTATCATCTTGACCTGGAAGGTAGTTTAATAATTAGATTAGAAGTGCAAAATCCATATAAAGGCCTTTGGAGTTGGGATCACAACCTGCAAGGAGAGAATCCATATGGTAAAAAAAAATGGTGCAACTCCTTAATTTATAAAGTGATCAATACATCACTTTTCACCAATGTGAGGACACTCACGTGCAGGTAAAAACTTGATAAGAGTAATTTAACAAGAATCAAAAGAAATTGATAGCAGAAAGCGCAAATTACTTTGAGCTCAGTCAATGAAAGTTTCAGGGAGATGTTCATAGTATATGCTTAAGTTTAGCACGAGCCTTTCATAAGTAAATAGGTAAGATGGCAATCAAGAAGAACATAAAACTACCAAGAGAAATTGAGACAAGAATGTTTGTATAAATACAAATGAATCTGCATAATACTAGGCAGTTACATATAGCATCCAACAAAACAAAGAATCATCTGCCAGGTGCAAGTCTTTATACGCAAAAAGGTTATGCAAGGGATTTAGGCACCTGTGGGATACTGTTGAACCTCAACACATGATCTGAGAGGGTTGACCCAGGAAAGACGTCTCCTCCAATGGCAATTCCTAAAAAGTAGCAGAAAATCAGAAAAATGAAACAGTATCAAGAGTAGTAAACAATAGGGCATTAGAATAAAGTACCTTCATAAATTCCATTAGTGACACGAGCAATTGAACTATACAATTCATTAGACATGCCACCCTGAAACGAGATGGAAGTGATCACAACAATTATTTTTTGTTTTGACATTTCACCTGAATAAAAATGTTGGGAGAGAACATAAAAAGCAAATTAAGCATTTACACAAACGCTGTCACTCAAAGCCACTTACAGATTTAGAAACAAAACCAACAGATCCGGGCCTGTATAGCTTGCACTGAATAATGTTGTCAATTGTTCCAGCAGTGTCACCAATCTTGAAAGCTCCAGCTTGGATACCTCCAACAGTGGCAGGACCAATGACGACCTAAAGTCAAAATTAGAAAGGAGATGTCTTAGTGGTCAAATTTGAAGCAGAGTAATGGAAATATAACTTACTGGGGGGAAAAAAGGAAAGAAGAAGAGAGAAATCACCCTTTACCTTGTTGTTTGCTCTTGCAAAAGCAATTAACTGTTTGGTGTCCGACTCTGGCACACCTTCTGCAATAATAGCAACCACTCGAATTGTTGGCTGTTTTAAAGCCGACATCGAAGAAGCAGCCGCACTGCATTTCTAGACAAAGTTAATATAAATACAGTAACTTAAATGAGTGTTTTGAGACAGAAGATAAAGACATTAACCTTCTATATGAAGCAAAGTTGATAAAGACATCAGCTGTTGGATGGGCAGCAGAGGCTGCTTCAACGCTACCAAAAAAGAAAAGAAATCCCAAATTAGTTAATAAGAATACCTCAATGATTTCGAGAAAACAAAACACCCACGGTCTTGACTATGCTTACGAGACCATTAGGACTATAGACTCTTTAGAGAGATAGCAATACATACGTAGAATGAACTGGAATAGCAATTTCTTCCTGGCCAAAGAACAATTTTTGAAATCCCTCGGAACCAGGATTAATGATTCCAGCAACTGATGGTGTTTCTCTTCCTGTAAAAGGGAATCAACACATATTAGAACATGAACAGCTAAATCAAGGCATCACAGTAAGAAACTGAAGGAAATAAGAAAACATTCAAAAAAGCAATGCTACCAGCATAAACAACAAGCATGTCATTGGACAGCATTAAGTGCTATCAACGTTCAAATTTGAAATATGGGCACTACAAGAATACAGCCAAACAAGTGCCTTGACCTGCTTTCCAGAATCTAGAGACTTAAGTGATACCTCTCAAACGTGCATAAAACTTATTCAGTGATTTTGTTAAAAACTTGACATATTTCTTTATTTGACAAATGTAGGTTAATAATTTGGCAATTATCTGTTAAAAAACAATTGTTCCACATCTGCTCCCTGTGTCCATAATTATTTGCATTCCTAGTTAAATGAAGACACAGACACGGATAATATCGAAAAATAACGACCAAAGAAATACCGAGTGGTCAGTAGTAAACTAATAACTGACAAGGTCAAATCTCAAATATAGTCTACCAGGGCCAAGGGAGTAAGACAAACAATAAGGGTCTCCCTTGATCCACCTTCCCTATGTAACCTCTCTTTTCTTATTTTCTACGTGCCAATTCAGACCGCTGAGGTCAGGAAGAGAACAAACTTTCTCTTTCTTCTTTTATTTTTCATTTATACCCCCTTAGTCTCTTTCTCTATTTTTCCCCTGGATTAGAACTCTTGTTAGTTTCAATGGAGGATTTGGAAGGGAGAGAAACGGGATGACCCATTTTCCCTCGAATCGGCCGAATTAAAATCCTTCTATATCGGAACTACTGGAAACAACCAACATAATTTTATTACATGCTCCCTTTCTCTCCGTTCCATCCCCCCTCCGGCCCCGTCTCATCTCAATTTGTATCCAAATAAAGGGTAAGTGTCAGTGTTTTACTCCCATGCATCAACTTGTTCTTACCTTTTTTTTTGTAAGGAGAATTTTGAACAAACATAAAGAACCTAATGGGTACGCAACTTTGACACGCCTAACTGTTGTCCCATGTCATATTGACACTTGATGCTGTGTAGGAGTAATATATTAATAAAAACAATAAATGTCAAGAATACATACCACATAGGAAATCAAAATCAAGCATCCGCTGGATGGGGAGTTGTTTGTAATTATAGAACAATGCTTGAGTAGTCTTAGAGAACAGCTGCCCGGTAGCCATGATGTAATCTCAACCAGATCTATATAATAAATAGCTTCATTAGCACTATAGTCCAAACTCCTTACTAGTATTTGAGCATAACACAATGAGTACACAAAAAACCTAAGGATGACAGCAAAAGGACAAAGATACTTATGGAACATAGAAACTAAATGTCACACATTTAGTTTAATAAAATCACAACTCATACACGTCTTAGACCATAGCAAGATCAAGAATGTTTCTTGGTCGTGTATAAAACTCTATTTAACCATATACCACACACAAATTCCCCATCTATCTTGTGATGTCAAAGAGCGATCATCTTCTCGTAAAACAATGCTCACCCTCAACTATCTTAAACAGTGTGCACTTAACCTTATTGTATCATTTACGATGATGCGGTCATTAGAAAATAAAGATCACAACAATGTCTGTCACTTCTACACCTTCAATAATACCCAGGATTCTACTTTCTCAATAGCTTCACTAAAATCAAATCTTATTGCTGATCTTCACATATTAGATGAAGAACTAAATCTACTAATGGATCACATTGCATAGCTAGCTCAAAGAATCAATCTTAAAAGACATGAATCCATGACATTGGTAAACTACACTCCCTTCATTCAATAGTTAATTTCAAACAACGATAACTATAGACCAGGACAGAAGGGGTACTACACTCCCTCAGTCTCGATCTCTAAAGGCATGAATCCATGACATTGGTAAACTACACTCCCTCAGCCTCGGACAATAATTGATTTCAAACAACGATAACTATTGACCAGGACGGAGGGAGTACTATACTATATGATCATAATCATATCAAAAACATACCCACAAAAATGTATCAAAATATGATCACATCTCAATTCAAATAAACACCTAAAATGGAAAATGAGTTAGATCAATAAATCAAAAGAGAATGAACCAACTACACAAAACCCGAAAAGCAAAGCAATGTAGTTCAACAGATCTTCAACTACCTTAATTTCACAATTATTGAACTACCCAACAAAATTAAACAAAAACCCACCAAATTAAACTAATCCAATTAATCAATACATTAAAAAAATCATAGATCTGACATCAATTTAATTGCAATTTGATCATAAACTAACGGCTACATATAAAGATCATTCCTCTTTTTTGTTGTTTATAAATTATTGAAGAACAAAAATAAAGAGAAATCTAACCTCTAGACAAAGAGAAGGTATTGAAAAGTAGAAGGAGAAATGAAGAATTAGATGCAGGAATTTAGGAATGGTGGAGAAGCTTTATAGGTAGAAGAAGGGAGAGAGGGGTAGTTGAGTTGTATGTTGTTGCACTCCCTGTTTGGTGACAAACCCAAAGATTGGCTGTCTTTTTAATGGGGATCGTTATTCGATGGTTTAGTAGTTACCCGAAATTTTAACCATGGTTAAAAGAGTTAAGTCGGAGGTACCGAAATTATAAGAATCCACGTTATTGTTTTGAATGTGATGGAAGGTAGGGTGGTCAAATAGTCGAGTCGATCCAATCCCGAGGACCTGACCTACTCCTCGGGTCGTTTTTTCCCCGACCCGACTCGACCTGTCAAAAACTATGGTTTGGCCCGACTCGAGTAAATCCCACTCTATCACCCTGACTCGCCCCTCAACCTCACCATGGGCCGGTTTTGTGTCCACCTCCATTAGGGCCTACATGGCATGTGTTCACCCGTTCCCTAACCGGGCCTGATTCGGGACCCCTAGCCAAGCCCGCTCCGAATGTTTGACCGCCCTCAATGGACGGAGCTCGAGTAGACCCGGTAACTTTGGCCCCGCTCGAACGACTCGTCCCGAATAAATTGATCCGTGTTTGACCTGACAGCCAAAGTGAGGAGCGGAGCATGAGCCATACCGGCCATAACCCAAATCGACCCATACCAATATGACCGGACCCGAATGGTTATATATTGTGGTAAACTATCCATTATCCAAATAAAACTTGACAATAATAATAATCAACCCGAAAATGTCTTGAACCCGAACTAAGCGGACCCGATCGGACCTAACCTGATTTTTTCAGACCTTAAATTGACCCGACCCAATACTGGCCCGGTTGACAGGTTTGTCACGTCTAAAGTCAATTTCGAATCACCCCATCCTCGATATTGTGATACCCTCGTGATTCATTTGAAACTAAGGAAAAAATTAGGTAGTTTTACGCATATTCATTTTTAGATATTTAAGATGCAAAATTTCAATTTTTTTGCAGATTCCTTTATAACAATACAAATTCTCTTATGTAACAGTCGTATGTGCAAATTTATTATCTACAATTATAGTTTTATATGATCTAAAGAGATCTATCGTGTTATAAATTTGCATGATCTAAAGAGATGATTGAAGATGTAAAAGCTTTTGGTCACGTCCAATCGTCCATCTACAATAGGTAGGTAGCATTATAACTCAAATTGAATGCTTGAAATTCACATATTTCTTAGCATATTTGGTAAAGTTATGATGCTATTCATGATCTGGGTTCAAATCCCGTCAAGATCATATTACTCTTATGACTTTTTTGACACAAAAAATCTGAATAGCATATTTATTGATTAAGTTGTGTTTTGTTCTTAATTGCTGTAAATTTAAAAAATCCGATTTAATATTTGAACTATTGTTCGTTGAATCATTGTATACAAATATTTTTAGTTGTAGGTAAACAAATCTTTTTTTTTTGTATAATTTTCTAAATTATTGATAAATTAGCACATTATGTACAAGAAATTCTTTATTTTCCATTATTTAATGTGTGTAAGAATATATAGTCACATTTCATTTCATTGCAAGGAGAACAAAATCATACTATGTAAATATGTTACTTTTATTTTTTACCGCAATTTCAAATCAAATAATAGAAACTAATATATTACATCAAAAGATTTCGTTATTTATATAGTCGAAAAAAAGAGAAGGAAGGGGGTTTAATCGACCAACAAGAGATTTCTACGTAATTCTCCTTTTTTCTAGTGACTAACAATTCCGTTAATATTTTGGTGAGTGAAAGATTCTATCATGAATCATGTGACGCTAATAGATACGGACTACAAACATCTATTATTTTCTAGATTACAAAATGATTCTATGCTTTAGGATAAGCATCAATTCATTGAGAATGTAATTTTAATATTTAGTTTAAAAAAGAAAATGACATGAGATTGTTATTTTAAAACAAGAAAAAGATTCTAGTCAATTGTTATTTTTAATTTTGCTAAAGATATAAAAAGAATATGTAATCGGATCCAAATGCGGGTCAATTCAATCTACGTATATTATTATTATTATTATTACACAAAAGATTTGGTGAGATGTCAGAAAATCGTTAGTTAACGACGATTGGATCCTGGGATTGTTGTTCTTTCATTAATTAATGTTTGTGTTTACTTGTTGGTGGTGGAGTTAGGTGAAACTAAGGGCCTATATTTTGGTTTACGCATTAGACATTGCAGTATATCGAGTCCGTTGTTCTCTCTTTAGACGGACTATTTTAGTCTGAAATAATAAAATAGGATTTTATAACCATTTTAGGCCGAATATGATTATTATTGAAAGACAAGTTATCATAACAAATTATTCTAAATTGTAACACGGTTGTACCATTGTGGTTACATTTAACCATAAAATGGTCATATATATCCGTTTGAACTCTGAAACAAGAATCTGCGATATTAAATCAATTGTTAAGAGGCTATTTTAGTTTAATCGGAGATTTTGGATGGTATACACAACGAAGAGCTTTACTACCCTAGTAGTCATACGTGACCCAAATCCGGATGGTATACACCAAAAAGAAAAAAGAAAAAAAAAATTATGTTGGTCATTTGTTTACCTTTACTTTTGACACAAAGATTAATGAAAGAAAATGAGATTATTTGAGGTTAATCTTATCAGACGACATAATGAAATTGGATGATTAAATAACCTATCAAAAGAATGCTTAATATAGAAAACTAAATAAAAAATGAGACACCAAAAAATAAAAATGATAAACAAATGACTGAAAGAGAGGAAGTAATATAGTCTCTCACATAAACATCGAGGTAGGACGGTAGGAACACAATTAGTAATAATGATAGGCTTGACAAATTTGAAAACATATACTCAATCTATTTCATTTAATTGTAGACGATTTTATAAGCGCGATAGATTGGTTAAACGGTTAATAGATATTTTTTTAAAAGTTAGCGGATAGTCCTGAAATGAAAGTCACCATACTTGAGAAGGGCAGAAGTTAAAGGATACATTGTCAGATGCAAATTGTGATGAGTTTACCGTTGTTGTGCCTCGCGTTACACATGGTCAGTTACCCTTCGTCCCTCGTGCTTTTTCTTCCTAAAGACAAGTAGAAACGTGATATAAACCTTAACCAAGTATTCCCAACTTCTCAATTAATAGTTATTTATAACTTTTAGCATAAAAATTAAGGAGAAAGAAATGAGTGAATTTGAACCACACAAAACCTACAATCTTACATGTACGTGGAAAATGCCCACAAAAAATGACCCCAAATAAGGAAATAGATAAATATTCACGTATACACTCGAAAATGGAAATAGATACCTATTGACCGAAATGGGGGGGAGTAATTTGTACCGCGTTAGTTTCCTTTGGGCACATTTGATAAAATTGGAACAATAAAAGGAAGATTAGCATGATCCATGTGCATGGATGACACGCATAATTTAAGAAATGGTCCAATTATATTACAATACTAATTTGACACCCGTGCGTTGCAACGGGATAATTAACTTAGTTATAATTTTGCATCATATGTCTAATTTTGTTTACATATGATTATAATATCTTCTTTATAATAAAATAAAAGATAAAACACTTTGTTATTTAAAAAAAAAAAAGTTGTAAGGATTAATATTTATATGTTATTGTTGTAATTGAAGTACTCAAAATTTTTGGATTGATATCGAAGTTCAACGATACTCTTATTTATAGTCATGAGATAACCCAACCTTATGATAATCTGTTGATGTGAGACAATTTAACTATTTATACGTAGTATATATTCATCACACCTACATTATTTTTCAATGTGGGATAAATAATATATTTAGAAGTACACAATATTTTTCGCACCTAATTCGGCATTAAACCCGGTTTAATAATTAGCAAATATTATACTATCTATTAATATTCGTACGTTTTTTTCTATTTTCTTTATCATAATTAAATTTACATTTTATTTGACAAAAAAGTATAGAAAAAAATACGAAAATAATATAATTAGATTGGTGGTAAGAAAATGTAATAGTATAAATTTCATATTATGTTCACGTGTTTTGATTATGATAAAAAAAATAGAAAAAAATGTACGAATATTAATAAATGGTATAGTATATAACTATTACATATATTGAAATAGCAATTTTTCGTATTCGTAATTTGGGTTGGATGTCGAACTAGGTGCGAAAAAGATGATGTATTTCTTATTTAGTATGTTATTTGTACCACATTGAAAAATAATGCAKGTGTGGTGAATAAATTACATATAAATAGTAGAATTGTCCAACATCGAAAGATTARCATAAGATGGGTGATTCTATAATTATAAATAGRAGAAATCATTGGAATTAAGGCATCAACCCAAAWWWTTTTGAGTCTCTTAAGTATTGTCTTAGAGAKCTCTTAAGAATTTGTATCATTCTCTCCACAATATGATATAATTTTCTATATTATATTCAAGTGACGATGTTTATAATTTTTATTTATAATAAAACTCATATATTTCACTTGACAAAAAAGTATCGTAACAAAAAATATATGAAAATTATACAATTAGATTCGTGGTAAAAAAATGTCATCATTAGAGTATATGTTTCATATCAGATCATTTGCACATATATTAATTATATAAAAAAAAGACATAAGGATAAAAAAAATGCTATCGTTAGAGTATAGATTTCATATCATTTGCACATATTTTAACTATGATAACAAAAAACAAAAAAAAAACATACGAATATTAATAGATAGTATAATATTTGCACGTAGTTTAATTATGATAAAGAAAATAGAAAAAAAACGTACGAATATTAATAGATAGTATAATATTTGCTTATTATTAAACAGGGTTTGATGTCGAATTAGGTGCGAAAAATATTGTGTACTTCTTAGTRTATTATTTGTCCCACATTGAAAAATAATGTAGGTGTGATGAATATATACTATGTATAAATAGTTGAATTATCCCACATYAACAGATTATCATAAGGTTGAGTTATCTCATGACTATAAATAAGAGTATCGTTGAACTTCAGTATCAATCCAAAACTTTTGAGTCTCTCAAATATTAAGCCTTACAACCTTTTTTCATTAACAAAGTGTTAAATTTTATTTTATTTTGAAAAAGATATTTTAATCCTATGTAAACAAAATTAGACATAGGATGCAAAATTATAACTAAGTTAATTACCCGTTGCAACGCACGGGTGTCAAACTAGTATATTATTAAAAGAGACTTTTTTTGAGCGATATTAGAGTGTCCACATCATCTTTTTTAGTTTTAGGAAATTATATTATAAGATCTTCCAAGATTATGACAAAGATACTATGTAATATTTTTAATATCAAAGTTATATTTACATACAAGAATTTTTTGATTATCAATCTAACCAAAAAGTATAATGCAAAACATTTAAAAACTTATATATTTGGATTCGTTGCGAAAAATGCTTTTATTTGAGTATAAATTTCGTATTATTTACTCCTTCTTCCCTTCCATTGAATTGTTTACATTTACTTTTTGCACAAATATTAAGAAAATGGGATATCTCTACTTTTCATATGTTTACTTACACAACTACTTTCATGTAAGCCCCTCATATTTTGGCACCCACCCACCGAAAGGTATAAAAGTAGACAATGGTATATGGGTCATTTAATTGATCAAAACATATCCATATATAGAAACGTAAACAGTCAGGGGAACGAGGTAAAATAGAAACGTAAACAATTCAATGCTATGATTTATGAACGAAGCATTATTATTTTCTCAAATTTTAATTATGATAAAAGATGGTGTGGTTCTTAATATATTATTTGTCCCACATTGAAAAATTATGCAGGTGTGATGAATATATTACATATAAATAAAAGAATTATCCCACATATTACCATTAGGTGGGTTATCCTATGATTATAAATAAGAGTCATCTTTGAAACTTAGCTATCAAGCAAAATCTTTTGAGCCTTTTAGGTATTGTCTTATAGGACTCTTAAGAGTTTTTATTATTAAAAATTAATCAATTTAGGAAAATATCCTAAATAATATTTTTGATATATAGAAAATATAGTGGAAAATATTTTAATTATTATTATAATTAGAATTAGACTATAATATATATTTCCTATATTATATTCAATATTTATAATATTTATATAAAAAAATTTACATTTTATTTGAAAAAAAAGTATAGAAAAAAAATACGAAAATAATATAATTAGACTGGTGGTAAGAAAATACTGTAGTATAAATTCCATATTATGTTCACATATTTTAATTATGATAAAAAATAGAAAAAAAATGTTTGAATATTAATAAATGGTATAGTATATAACTATTACACATATTGAAGTAGCAATTTCCCGTATTCGGAATTTTGGTTGGATGTTGAACTAGGTGCGAAAAAATGATGTATTTCTTATTTAGTATGTTATTTTTACCACATTGAAAAATAATGCAGGTGTGGTGAATAAATTACATATAAATAGTAGAATTGTCTCCCATCGAAAGATTAGCATAAGATAGGTGATTCTATAATTATAAATAGAAGAAATCAATGGAATTAAGGCATCAACTCAAAAGTCTTAGAGATCTCTTAAGTATTGTCTTAGAGATCTCTTAAGAGTTTTGTTTCATTCTCTCCACAATATGATATAATATTCTATATTATATTCAAGTGACGATGTTTGTAATTTTTATTTATAAAAAAACTCATACATTTCACTGACAAAAAAGTATCGTAACGAAAAAAAAATGAAAATTATAAAATTAGATTCTTGGTAAAAAAA
>VHZZ01009681.1:14934-34023 GCA_009801015.1 Silene noctiflora | reverse complement strand
TTATTTTATTCAAGTTATTTAATAAGCAATTCACATGAGTCTAATTTGTCAGATTGATTGTTGTAGATTGAAAAAAAATATGTTTGGAGAACATGGTGGGCCATTTACTTCAAAAAAAAAAAAATTATGTACTTTCAATCACAAGCTGACACATCAGCACTGTGGTTGTTGCTTGTTGCTTTAATATGTATGATGTAGGATTTCACCCTTTCAAAATGCTCAATTTTATTTTTAATATTTCTCAAAATATATGATATGGAGTGAATACTATAAAATGTATTCTCATATGAAATAATATTTTATAATAAATTTAATAGTATACTCCCTCCGTTAATTATTTAACCTTTTATTTTAGGAATGTTTTTTTTATGGGTAGTTTGATCTTATGCACTTAATTGGGTTTATTTGTCATCTAATAATTGAGTCCCTGCTATTTTTTTTTTTTTTATCTTTTTGTCAAAACTAAAAGTAACAAATGACTAAAATGAAGGGAGTAATTATTATAATTTTTGTACATATATACAATTTTCGAGAAAGTGGCAATTTATGCCCTTAACTTTGTTTAATGGTAAATCAGCCCTCTTAAGTTTCAATTGTAGCAATTAAGCCCCTTAACTTTAGTTAAAAGTGAAATTAAACTTCATTGTTTGATTTCTTATGTAATTCTACCAAAATTCATTTTATAATCTAATTAATCAATTACAAAATTTATTTTTTATAACCTTACAACTTTTATACAATATATAATTGCAATAGCAAGTTTTTTTTTTTGTATAATTTTACAATTGTTAGACAACTTATTATGAATGTAATAATAGTTTATAAGATTTTATCATATTTTATCATATTTTTATTTTGTTTATTATAGATGAATGTAAAATTATTTTTTTGGTGGATAATTAATTTTATATAAATTAATAAAGATAAAATTATTAATTTTTATGTGTGATATTAGTTGTATAATATAAATGTAAAATGGATTTTCGTTGAGATTTAAATGAAAATTAAAAATCGAGGTTGAATTTCATTTCTTTGTTAAAGTTAAAGAGTTGATTGTTAGAACATGTAAATGGCCCTGGGGGTCACCCGAGCAGAGGAGATACGGACCACTCGATAACTCAAGAGAGGTTTCATCTTAAAACCAATTAACAATATGAGTAGTAACCCCTTGGCTATAAACTAGTCCAATCTTTCTTTCTCAAACAGACAACCTCACATGTGGGTTTATATATTCCAACATTGATTACTACAAGTGAAATTTAAGGGGTTTAATTTGACCATTAAACAAAGTTAAAGAGACAAATTATCACTTTCACGTATATATTTTTTACCCTATTTTTTTTATAAAAACGTAAGTCAAAGACAAAGATCAGAAAACGTAAACGTCTTATAAAAAAAACATCATATTAGAAGTAACTGTGTGTACCTGTAACATACAATTAAAGCCAGCTTAAACCAAATTTCCACAACTCATTGATCCAACTCAAATTATTGGCAATTCAATATAGTGAGCTAGTAGTAAAAAGTAATTTAACAACTTCATTACAATCTATAACTTGTGCATTGTTTATACCTTCACCAATCACCATCCACCAATTTGACCTTGACCAACTGCCAAAATGCTGTAAATTTCCTGTATCATCTTCTGATCATACTCCTTAACGTGGCCCTCTCCAAACACATTACCACACTCGAGTGTCCCTGCTAGCCCTCCTAACCTGGTCTGTGAAAGCTTAACCATCATGCTCACATAAGCATCTCTTAACGTAGTAAACCATTTCTTAGGTGACCCAACTCGACCCAACTTTCGAGCTCTTGGGCATAGCTTAACCCACCTCAATCGCCTTGGCCTTTGTAACACGGTTCGGGTTTGGGTGCTTTTCTCATTCTTGTTTAACCTGACATAACCCTTTCTATTCCAACAATTTTTTAGGCCTTTGTAAAACTTAGTTGAAATTCTCCCCATTACAAAAGCAATTTTCATTGACTTTTGAATTTGTACTAGAAAGAATAATAAGTATGATTATTTTTGGTTTATATGGGATTTAGTGAAATAGTATAGTACATAACACAAGCCACATGTGAGGTAGGTGATATTTATGGAAAGATATAATGTAGATATATGAGGACTAAAGGAGATAGTAAACTACTAATGTACATACCCATTGGCCATTACCCACCTGTATTTCACAACAATCTTTGCCTACTATTGTTGGTCTTAAATCCTTATGATCCCTATTGGTATGAATGTAGGATACGTTTCCACACACTTTGGATCAATCTGATTTATTGTAATATTAATAATGGTGTCAACTTCAATTTTTTAACTAATAATATTGTCAACAATGCTAAATGATAATATGGCAATTATAGCCTACAAGGACAATGTTTAAAGATTAAAACTTGTCCAAAATCCACACGGGTTTTAGGTGCAAGCCTCTTAGAAAATAGTTTTCTTATAAGAGTTATTTATGACTTATGACTATGACTCCGTTTTTTCTTACTTGATTTCAATTTAGCTCTATTTTGTTAAGTTCAGTTCGGCTTTATTCAGTTCAGTTCAACTGGTCTCTTCGTAAATTAACTCTTACTTAAACTCCATTCAGGCTAGCTCAGCTCTATTCAGTTCAGTTAAGTTCGGCTCAACTCCATTCAGTTGAGTTCAACCCCTATCAACCGAAAAAAAGAGAATCTATATTTTTTTAGGATTTCGTGTTTGCCATCCTAATAAAAACAAAATGGTTAACCGAGTAGCTTCCTTCATCATCCAAAAAAAATGGTTTTGTCACTAAGTCATTTTAACTTTTGTCACTAAGTATTTTAACCTTTATTTTCTCGTTTTAATTCGCTTTATCTGTTTATTTCGTGAAGAATACAGACATATCGTTCTCCATTGGTTATACTCACTTTCTGGTAGTCAGACTTAAAAGTTTTGACAAGAATATCGTTAAAATAAGAAATTTCAAAAGATTAAATTTATATCATATATATAAAGATTTGTTATTAAAAAATCTTTGGTAATTTTTTTTTTCTAATAAAAAATGATGATGAAAAATTAAAAATATGGGTAAAGTATAATCTTTTACACTTGAATGTTTCACATGAAGAAGAGTTGTTGCTTCTAAAGTCAATGATCTTGTCAAGTGAAGGATTTGTCCTCTTTATGAACGCGGCATTGGCTTCCATGTTGCGATCTAACATTTTATTATTATTATTATTATTATTATTATTATTATTATTATTATTATTATTATTATTATTATTATTATTATTATTATTATTATTATCATCATCATCATCTTGTATCCTGAGCCCCCCAATTAATGTTTAGACAATTCCTGTAAATTCAATTTATGGTCTTTAATTAGTTAACATTCAATGATCCAACATTATTGCAACCATTACCAAATTAGAGTAAAGAAGAGAGCCTGCTTAATTATGTGACAGACCCAGAATTGAATTTATAGTCAACCCAAAATGATTAAATGTACAGGCCGCGGGGTCGATGACTAAGGTAAAGTCAGAGGATAATCTATAATCTATAATTTATAATACGGAGTACAAAGTAGAGAGAGTGCTAATAAGTAATGTTGAGCTTTATAAAAAAATTGATAATTAGAGTTGGTTTAGTAATGTTAACTGAAGACGGCAAAATTAAAATTGAAAGAAACGGAAGCGTAGATGATTTTGATATATTTGTTACTCCCTACGTCCTAATTAGTAAGTATTCAGTTTGTTTTATTCTTCGCTAGGGTATTTTAGTTAAAGGTAAACAAATGATTGGAACAGATGTACGAAATCTAAAATAAAAATCTATAATGAAAATAATTTTAACAACATAGATAGACTATCTTACAAAAAATTGTTTTGAAAGGAGAAACTCTTTATTCATGGCTGATGAGCCACTTGTTTAAACAAGTGTAATTTGTACGTTAATGCAAGTACATATGAGCTAATTATTTATCTCATTGCCATTGCCTTACAAATGCTTCCAAATTGTGAATGAACAACATGCATTAGAGCAAAAAAAATGGCTAAACAAATCTCAAACTTCCTATATTATTTCTTCTATGTTTTCCTATGGTGTTTCATTCATAGTACTACTTCAATGACTATAGTTTCCAAAGATCAAATAACATGCACAATGTGCAATGCATGTGACAACCCATGTCAAACTCCGGCATTCACACCGCCACCATCACCACCACCTCCTCCGCCGTCTCCAGTTCTCCCAACATTATGCCCTCCACCACCACCACCCCCACCATCTGATGATGCTTACTATGTGCCAACAGTTAATTATTATTCTCCTCCTCCGCCAGCAACCAATGGTGGTGGTGGTGGTGGTGGTGGTGGTAGTTCATCACGGCAAGGAGGAGGCATGGGTGGTTACGGTGGTGGTTATGGTACACCATCCCCTCCTAATCCCATTGTGCCTTACTTTCCTTACTATTATAACAATCCACCCCAAGCTCCATCTAGTAAACACTCTAGCTCATCAAACTCTTTGGAAATGTACATTTCTACTATGGCATTTTTATTTATTTTACACTTTTTATATGGAGTCTAATCTAATATTATAAGCTACGTATTCTCACTTACAAATTTTTATTTTTTTTAGTGCAAATAATGAGTAAAGCCTAAAAGTTTTTGTATACTTTGTACCAGCTGGTAGTTCATGATAACGACCGATCCTTAATAAAAGCCGGATACGATTAAGTGCGTCGGAGTAAACTTATGTAATAGGGCGTTCTTATACAATGTGTTGATAGTATTTCGGATTTGGTATTGTAGTTGTTTGTTGGCACATCTACTTGTGGACTGTATGTAACTCAATTGATATGCAATCATTTTGTATGTATCCGGTCACGCTTCTTGTAGTGTACAATTTTTAAAGACGGTTATTACTTTTAATATAAGACGGTTTTACATAATAACTTTAACGTATTTCTCTACCGGTATTGAATGAGAGGTGGCAGTTAAGTGTCTGAGTTGTAATAAATAAGTCGAGGTAAATATATTTAATGCATGGCGAACCCATTTAGAAGGATCTGATAGAAGCATGAGGAATGACATATCATGTGCTAATGGTGGGCACAGTAGTACCGTAACTCTCGGGCGCATATATGGCGCCGTCTTAAGTAGGAATACACCAAATCTGAGCACTTTTGCATCCACTAAATCTTCAACTACACTCTTGTTCGTATAGAGATTTGTGATATAGAACAATTACACTATAAAGTACGTCGTATCCAAAATTAAATATACGGAATAGTGATGGAGGGGGTTAGTTGGGGCCCTCGTCTATCAGCAGTTGAGATTTTTAAATTTTTTAGTTATATTTTTTGAATTTTTTTTAGGGTTATTTAATGAGAATAATCTATCATATGCCCTTCCTTCCCACTTTAATCTATCCTACTCTTTAACCCATATTAATCTGAACTATGCTCTCATTTATCTTTCACTGAACTTAACCTAATTTTTACGTATTACAACGGGTAAGACTTCTGGTCATAAGATTATGTGCGTTTTTTTTTTTCCTTCTTCTTCTTCAGTGAACTATCTTGTTTTTCCTGCATCTTCAACTTTTCCCAAATTAAAAACAAAACCCAGAAAATTAACATTCCTAATACCTCTCAATCGATCACTCCAACCCCAAATTTCACCACCCCAGAAAAACTTACCAATCAAATAACCTAATTACACAATATAAAAAAATCACCCAAATAAAAACATCCTCCTTCTTCTTCTTCCCAAAATCCCCAATCGACATTCATCATTAAAATTTCTTGTACTTCTTTTTATCTTCATCAAATGCTAAATCAAGGATAATATCTTGAGCTGCCATCTTCAATGCTTACCCACTAGCTCTCACATTTGGTGCATCATTATATTCCATTGTGATGACCCTGATTTGCTCTTCAATGCTTACCCACCTGCTCKTCCTCTCGGATTTAACGTGGTCTTTTAGATCCTCTCGCATTCTAACGCGTCATTTCATTACCATATCTCGGATCGAATTGTAATATCGTACAATATTGGTATTTGTTGATTGAAGATGAGAATGAAGGGGTTGAAGGGAAGGGAAGAASTTACAATGTTATCATTGTTTTACTGATTTTTTTTTTTTTTTCTTTTTAAAAAAAAAATTGACCTAACGAACCAGTAGACGGTTACCTGGTGTATTGTGAGAAAAATGAGTGCATAGTTCAGATTAATATGGGTTAAAGTATAGGATGGATTAAAATGGGAAGTAGGGACATAAGATGGATTATTCCCATTAAATAACCCTTTTTTTTATGTACCTTATATTATTACTCATCCCCCCTAAGCCCAAATCATGTCTCCGCCTCTGATACGGAATCAGACCCTTATTGTGCGGAGGCTTGAATATCGTCGATGTTGGGCCTCTCTAGCATCTGTGTCCAAGGCCCATTAGTGAAAATAAAAATGTGGACCCATATAAGCTACAAGATATTGTAGTTCGTCGTTGGAGCGGTACGTAGTCGAAAAGCAACGTAACTTAAGGAATCGATGTGACAAATAAAGCTACACCTTATTATAGTTGTCCATTGAAGTTGCTATAACAACCTTATTGTATACACATGATCTTAACTTTTATTAGTAGATCGATCAACCGTTTTTGTTAGTATGATGGAAGAGTATGGATTCAAACTTAAGAGGAAGAGAGCGTGAATTAGATACCTTTTAAAACAATTTTAATTTTTGCAGACAACTTTCTTAGTTGGTAAACTCATGAAATATAATATTTATGTTTTGAATTTACAATGTTAATATCGAAAATCATCCTTAAATATGGCTCTTTCTACACCAAGAAAAATATTGACTTTTACTTTGTTGGTTACAGCAAATCATGAATAATAAGGGCATTGGAAAGTATCTTGTGATCCCGCTGCATTTGAGTCGTCAAAGAAGGACATGTTCACAAGTCTGATTGAAAGTGTGACTAGGCGGATTTCTTCATGGAACAAGATTTTCTTATCCCCGGCAGGGCGTCTTACCTTAATTTCGTCGGTCTTATCAAATCTTTCAAATTTCTTTCTATCAGTTTTTAGAATACCGGTAAGTGTGGCAAAAAAAGATAAATTCTCTTTTGTCACATTTTTTGTGGGCGAGATGTAAGTTGGGTAAGAACGTTCATTGGTGCAGCAAGAAGTTCTTTAGTTTGCCAAAAAGTGAAGGGGGATTGGGTATCCGCAACATAGAATGCATGAATCAGGCGTTGCTGGCAAGACATGGTTGGCGGGTGATTTCGGGAGATTAGTCTTTATTTTTTTAGGGTGTTTAAGAAGAAATTTTTTGGGGTGGATGTCGTAGAGGAAGGAATGACTCCGAAGAGAAGTCTGAGTGCATCGTGGGGTTTAAAAGGGATCTTATATGGTTTGGAACTGATTATGAATAATATTGGTTGGAAACCAGGAATTGCGTCAGAAATGAGTGTTTGGGAATTAAGATGGGTGAATGGACAATGTCCAGAACCCCAAGATAGACTTCTTGAACCTGCTTTTCAACATTTGGGGAATCAAAGGGTTCGAGATTTATATCTGAATAAAGAAAGTTGGAATGAGGAGTTTGTTACTTCTTTGTTTAAAGAGGAGTTTACGAGATGAATTCTGGCTATGCCTCTTTGTCAATCGAGGACAAAGGATGAGGTTTTTAGGATACACAATGGTGCGTATACGGTAAAAAGTGGGTATGGGATTGTGTTTGGGGGATATATGGAACGGAATGGGTCTCAGAAGGATAGGTCACGGATCACTACGCGCGGACGTGATTTTTGTAAGACAAAACTGTGGCGACTTCCCGGTCCTAGTGTATGGAAAGTGCTGGCATGGAAGATACTCACCAATACTTTGCCGGTGGGAGAAGAGTTTGAGAAGCGCGGATTGGGTAAGGATGTTGTGTGCCACATGTGTCGTACTGATCATGCAGAGATTGAGACCTTAGAACACCTGTTTCGATATTGTGATGTATTAGCACGGTTTTGGCCCGGCATTGATCTTGGTATTCAAGTGGAAAATTTTTTCAAGCTCTCTATTGGTGAATGGATTATTAACTGGATTAACTATTTGTTCAAGTTAGAGGAAGGCGTGTCTAGGGTAGTTTGCTTTCTTGCAACTCTATGGGGGATATGGTTACTTCGGAATAACATTAATTATCTTCCGGGGTAGTGAGGTGGTACCACAAGTTTTTTATGGTTTTTATTCTAAAATGGTTGCGATGGTCAATCATATTCAGCAAACTGCGATGGATGGTAAGGAATCCTGCCTTGACAAGGGTTCCGATACAAATGTCAGTGTCCAACTCACGCTACGAGATAGTCATCCATTCTATATGATCGGTGCACAAGGACAGTGTCATAGCGTACGAGTGAAAGTGGATGCTAGTTGGGATAAGGATTATAAAGCTGCTATTGGATGGGTTGCCTACAATGGGTGGAATAATGTCTACTTTCGTGGCTGTTTTAAAACAAGGGCAGAGTAGCCTTTGCAATCTGAAGTGTTAGGAATCAAGAGTGTCCTGCAATGGGCATGTAGAGRTGGTATTCTACATCTTGAAGTTTTCACAAACTGTCTCCAACTTTTGAATCAGATTACAGGACTTGAAAAGGAGATCATCTTGTTGGTGGAATAATAAGGGAGTTATCACAATTATATCCCTCTTTTCACTGTTTATGTTTTAGCTTCATTCCTAGGCAGTTGAATAAGGTAGCTCATAGCCTGGCGCATCAGGCCATGAGTATGTAGAACTTTTCTTTACAGTTGCCAAAAAAATAAAAAATAAATAAACTCATAAACTGTCTGGCTATAAACCCGCCATCCCATTTTGATTATTCATTTATATTTTGAATGAGTATAACCCTAATTACTTCATTGTACATACAAAAGAGACGATAAATGAAAAATTAGCGATCTCGATCGCCTACCCAACAAAATCTAGACACTATTGGTACTCAAATTTCACAGACAACCAAGAACTTGAAATATGTACACCCAAGGATCATCATCATCTCACTAATTTAAGGACATGTCACATGCCCAAAATAGGGTGATAATCGTGTGAGATATTGATAAATATTAATAATGCTACAAAAGATTGTAATTAAAACATAAAACATTATATATAAAAATCTTGCCAAAATGTTAAACAAAGTTACATTTCACCTAAACACACACCAAAACTCAACAAATAAAGACCATGCTTCGGGCATACCAACATTAATACATTATCCCTAAAAGGTATAATAAGATCGAAAGGTCAAATATAAGCATCCTTACCCTACATCGCAAACAAAGAGGAACCAGCCTCAGAACCAATCAAATCATTTTATTATATTTCCGGCTTGGGCCGGAGAAAATGCGAGCAAGGAAAGCAAAGAAAAGACCAATGAGTTGAAGAAGGCATGTAAGGTAGAAGACGGCCTTGTCTTTACAGTTGAGTTTAGGGGTGTAACTCATGTCAGAGATAAGAAGAGCTCTATAAACAGCCTCAGTTAAGGAGTATGCAGTGACAGGGTCACATTCTTCTGGTGCAACTCCATGTTCTGTCATGCATACTATGTCATATACTCCGCTTGTTTCTGATATTCCCATGTATTCACATATTTTCAACCGGGCGTCGATTCTCTCTGTTGCTGATAATGTGTCGCCGTGTGTCAGAATTAAGATCGGGTTTTGATCTGTACAAACGAATATGGGAAACCATTGTTATTTATACCATGATTTCGCATTGTCACCTTAACAAAAATAAAATTGGTAAAAACAGGTTGTTGACATAGGATGCATGGTTTGCATATTGTCACGTTCGTGTAAAAAGAGAGACTAACAAAGAAAAATAAAACTTACTGCCTCTCTTCAAACCAGAGTAAGAGAAGACGTGTTTGGTTGCATCCAAATGCTTAAAAGCACCCGATTTTGTCAACTCCTCATAAAGTTCGGCCATATTAGCCACCACCATTGCACAATTCACTTTCCTCTTCGCAAATTTTGAAGACGGCCCAACGCTCACGTGGTCTGTTGGGTCCCTGAGTCTCGGGCAGAGTTTGTTGTGTCTCACTCCTTCAACGGTCCATTCAGATAGCTCGTTGAGGGTCTCACCCTGTCGATCATTGTAGTCGAACCCCCTGGAATCATATATGCAAAATCCTGCCCTCATTGACCTTGTTACATTGTGCTCTTCCAACATCATTGTTGTTGATCCACAAGTCAACGAGCTCCCTGCATCAATCCAATTAAGAAAAGTAAAATCTTAAACGTCCTTTTTATCAACTTACCACCACCATACTCGCTCCATTCCAATAATTTGTTTAGATTGTAAGGGTATTTTAATCAAAGGTAAATAAATGACTGGAATCAACGATGAAGGGAATAATAGATAATCCGTATTAGGGGTATACAAAAATGTCATATTCTTTCATTTAGTTAAGGGTATGTAATGTCAAACATCTTTCTCTCAATTTCATAGACAAATTAATTCTCTCGCAAAAAAACTCAACTCTTCCATTAATCATTAGCATTGAGAGATGATTAAACACCCATGAGGCCATGATCTAGCATTTTCTCCTAACTAATCTAAAACACAACATTGTATGCATCAAACTATTTACATTATTACTCTAACATTGTACACCAAAGGCTATTACAGAAATGATACGGGTTCGTCTAACATAATGTGTCGTAAAAACGAGATTATTAAGAGGAAAAAACACAGAAGTAGAGAGAAATTGACCTGAAGTTTGAGCAAAAGGTATAATTCCAGCTCTTCCAAGGACACTATACATAAGATTGACCAAAGAACTCTTCCCACCACCAGAAAATCCAACTAACAGAATTGTGACTTGTGGAGGAATGTTCATGCCTTCCCTCTGGACCCCACCAACAGGCACCCACAAGTCGCCAGCCCGGTAAGCCACAAGCCTGTGTCGAAGATCATCTAGGCCATCAGGAGCCACTATAGCTAACCTCTCCAACTCTCTCATCACCTTCAGTCTAGGAGTCCAGTCTGCCATTTCAGATACGCTATTGATCTTCAAAGCGGACATTTCTTCGCTGGTTACGCATGAACGCCACCAGTGAAAGTCGGCATCAGGCTGGCTGCTGTCGTCGCTGTCTCCTCCTGCATAATGTTGCTCTTCCTTCATCTTTATTTATTCAGTGTGCTGTCTATGAATGGTCTGCAAATGTCGTATGCCTTGTATGTGTCTATGTATATATATATACTCTCACCATCTCAAACGTGCGCTTGATTTTGGTGCATAATAGAGGTCGACTTTGACCATTATTTTCAAATAAAATACAATAACTACGGCTTAAAACAAATTTCTAAAACATTTAAAAAATAAAAAAAAAAAGTACTTTTTTCGTTATTTGAGAAAGAAGTTAACGATCAAAATTAAATGGCTTTTGTAACTCTTATTTAACGCATTATGTCTATATATAAACGAATCCATTTAGTAGATTTTATTTTTTTCATATCCAACTTAACAACTAGAAGAACAAAAGCTTTTAACGATGTCACTTGTTCAACCAGCGACTTGTGCCACATTTTGCTAGTTACGAGTCGCTGTGCAAAAAGTGGTTTATTTATCTCAAGCCCGAAACATGAGATAAATAAAATTAGTAGAGCATATAAGAGTTGGTTAGTTTAGAAAGAGTTAAACTTGTACTCCATCAAGAGTTGGAAACAAAAGTTGAGTTTCCCACGAAGCTCGCTGAGTTGTCTAATTAGATCAGACCAGGACAATATAATAATATATGCCTGAGTTCCGTTATGGAATCATTTATTCAATTTTTTAAGTAATCATCATAAAATTCAAAACCATATATTATAATATAAAAGAGTACATGTCTACCATACTCCTCTACGTGTCCACCATATCTTACAATTATCTATTCCAACACAACATAATGGAAGTTTTCAGCCAAGAGTGGTGGATTGTACAAAATTCAGCTTAGAAGAATCAACTCCAACATAATGGAAATTTTTTATCAATTATTACCCTAACAAACAAAAAACAAACATGGACTGCAAGTAGTAGAATCTCAACTGTCATTTAACAAAACTCAGGGCAACAACACAAACCCAAACATCATTTAATATGACCTTTAAACACACCCAAAGTATATGTTCCGCAACTCCTCGACTCCATCCCTTCATCAAGTAATACTACAAGGCCCTCAAGAAGAGGGCCTTTTCAATTCTCAAGCTAGACCCATATGCAATTTATATTTTAAGACATAACAACCCTTTGACCTGAATTTTTTTGCTCCATCTTATTATGCAGCTTCTATAAATGGAATATATGACCAGAAAACGAATCGACTCGGTATAGCTGCATCACTACTACCTTTTGTGTTCAAGTGACTATGACACTGCAAAAGAATAATTCCAGATGATGGAATGGGCCACAATCATTGTGGTGCTTAGCGAGCATCCCAACCGTGGCCCACACTGGACCCGACACGACTGACGACTCGACAACAGCAATATATAGACCTTCATACTTGGAACTTCAACTTCATCACCAACTGTGCATCCTGCAAGATTGTATTAAGCACATGTTAACACTAAAAGAAACTGAGCCATTTAATCCCGCACTTTGAAAGGACTCACAGTATGACGGCTCTAACTAGCGTGACTGATGGCCAATTAATAGATACTTGGAATTAAAGGGTATCATAGTCTAGATTTCCAGTTGTATTCAAAATGACTATAGAACTTGTCTGACAGCTTCACGCCATTTTTCCTGGTAGATTTATGCCATTAATGAGAAAGAACTTTATATAGAAAAAACGGGAACGCATCGCTACAGGCAAAGGGGAGGGGAAAAAAGCAACAATAGCTTCACAAAACCTTACATGTGAGACCAGTTAATTAAGCCTATATTAAATAAATAAATAAAAATACATAAGAATTTGAGTTGTGCGGCTGTCTCATACCATACTAAGACCTTGGTTGGATATCAAAATAGGAGGGTAATGGAGGGAAGGGGGATAAAGAGAAAGGAATGGGAGGGGAAGGTGAATGGAGTGCGCGTGTTTGGATAGAAATTCTCTCCAAATCATTTCTCTGTTGGAGGGATTTTGATTTGCCTAGGAGGGGAAATGGATCCCTCCATTTCCAGACTCCTCCATTCCACTCCAGCCTTGTTGCTGCTAACCAAACAAAAGATTTTGTATCCCTCCCTCTCCCTTTCCCTCCAAAAATCCCCAATCCAAACAGATCCAAAAAAACACTGTTAAAGTTCTCGTAGCAACCATTACACCTAATGACCCAAGCACGCAAGAAAAATGTTATTGTTTGAAATTTGAATTCACGAAAGCTATATCTAGGTATGCTACTCACTAGGATGAAAACCATTGCAAGCACATTTGGATGCCAAGTTTTCCCATGTATTCAAACTATCTACAAAAGGCATCCCGTGTAAGACAAAGTGAAGTTTACAAAGGGGCCCACCCCTCCAAAAGAATAACAATCAAAGATAGAGTGAAAACACACAAGGAAAGATGAAGGAAAATACCTTAACCAAACTTGAATCCTCCTTGGGGGACATCTCCTCCTAGTTGAAACCCGTTTTGAGAACCATCAGCTACAGGCAATGTTTCCTCATCGTCCTCAACCCAATATGTCTCTAGCAGCTTCACCGCCTTTTCATATATCTCGTTGTTGTCATGACTCTGCAAGTTCTCAATTTTCTCTAAACCATCAGCCTCTTCGATTGCTTGAGCAAATACATTCGCATTTCCAGTAGTACCAGCATCCTTCGCGGCTTCCCCAACCTTCAGTATATTCTCAAGACCTTCCAAGCAAACTGTAACAACCCTTGGATCAGGGCAAGCCAACAAATCACATAGTGGCTTGATACATCCTTGGCTTACCATGTACCTGCACAGCAAGGGGACATTTAAGCTATCACCACCACCTACCTACCACAAACAAGGATCTTTTATTCTTGTGCCCGTCAATAGTTTACATTTGGTTTTGGATTGATTTTATAGGTAAGCACATGCAAGTCGGTCAGGTAGTCTCAAACTTATTATCGAGTACATAAAACACAAATAAAAAAAGAGTCAAATGCAGTACATAAACGATACTACGTAGACTATTTGCAGGAATAGAGAAGCTAATGATTAAGATAGCAGCAACCTACTTTATCTGGTCGTGAGAACCTCCAGACGTCGCATTTGATATAGCCCAAGCAGCCTCTTTCTTGATATCAAACTCCGCATTTTGCAGCAGATGAACAAGAGGTCCTACTATACCAGCCGCGATGACGGCCTTCATTTCATCCCAAAAAAAAAAAAAAAAAATGTATCATAACAAAAACATCTAGTAAGAAAAAAAGGGGGATGGTCGAAGGAGTAACTTTTGAAACCCATGGTAGTATAAACTCAAACAAGAAACTGTTACCTGTATCTGATCCTTAGTCCCAGCCGTGATGTTTGAAATAGTCCAGCAGGCTTCTTTCTTTATACTTTTCTTGTGATTTTGAGTCAACAAATTCAAGAGGCAAGGAAGCGACTGATGATCTATCATGCACTGTAGAAGACACATGCGGAAAAGGAAAAGTTCAAAAACGCCATCTAAACTCCCAACTGGAAGGAACATATTTCCACAATGTAAAACAAACCCCAAAAGATGAAAGATCTACCTGAGTCTGAAGGTCATCCCCAGTGACGATGTTTCCAACTGTTCGTAGTGCAGGTATAAGCACAGATGGAGAAGGATGACTGAAAGTCAAATGGCAGTTAGAGAAAGGGGTGAAACAAATGAACTCAGCACAATGCGAAGAATTAATAACGTGACACTTACAGTAAAAGTTCTACCAGTCGAGGGCACACTTTAGCCTCAATGACTGCTTGAATTTTATCATTGGTACCATCGGAGAGGTAAGACAATGCCCAGCAAGCATCCGTAAGGATTTCGTCATCATTTGAATGGATAAGCCGCTCAAGAGCTGGAAGAGCAGGACTTACCTGACAAATAAAGTATGAACATACGAAATATTAGGTTCACCAACCTAAAGACACAATATAGGCCTCAACTCATACCACGTAAAAAAGAATAACCTGATTAAATGGTGGTTGTGGTTTGCCTCTGCAAAAGTTCGACAAAGTCCATGTGGCATTTCGCAACATAGACAGTTTGGCATGCTCATTGAACTGAGCCAGCAATGCCGCTAGTGCACCATGAGAAAGAACAAGATCCCGGCATTTTGGTGAGTCACCAGCAATATTACCTAATGCCCAGACAGCCTGCAGTCGGAAAGAAACTGAGTCAATAACAAAATACAATACATAAATAAGAACAACTGCGCATCTAATTAGCTACATGCTGATTACCGAGTCATTGAACAACGTTAGTGTCTAAGTGATTGCAAAGGACTAGCAACAGGAAATTCATACATCCCTTTCCTTTTGGATTAACAGTTGGGCCAACAGAATTGCAATACAGGTTGAAAGAAGAAAAAGTAGATGCTAACATGCAGCTATAACGGACACATAGATTACAGGAATCAAAAGCCATAACCGAATAAATGGGCAACGGACGCCTCCAGGCTCCAACCAATGGGGGAGTCATCTACTCCTAACCTATGTTACTCCCACACTTCACTTAATAGGCGTAATCAGTGTCCGACATGCGTCATGTGCAGACACGACACGTGTCCGATACACCAATTCAGTCACGACGCATACACTTAACTCATGTCACCTAATTTGGTTTCAGTGCTGTCAAAGAAGAGCGAGATGAGAAAAAGTTAAAAGGAGAATGGCATAATAATATGTAATAACAACCTAAAACGGCTTTTTCAGCTTTTTAACAATTGCCATTTAATTATTCTGACTTTGTTTTAGTTTTCTTCTTCAGTTTCACCTAATAAAGTTGTATTCATTTCCTGTTTTTTTGTGTTGACCAGGAGTATCCCCTACTGACAGCTAAGGTAATCTCCTTCGGATACTGAAGGCAACTTAATGGGTAGACCCCTCCCAAGTTTGGCTTTTTCATTCGCAAGAGTCACGAATAGAACCCTTGACAACTTGTTTGAGATATGAGAGCCCTTACCACTCACACCAACCAACTTTGGTGTAATAACACACAAAAAAGAGATTACTATAATTTATAAGGGTTCACATTTGAAAATCAATAAAACTTTTAACAAAAGCTATGAGGCGTGTGTTTCCATGTACGCAAAATTGGTCTGACACTCATTTAAGCGAGTCCCCATATCGCCAAATTTTCAAATTTCCATGTCAACACGACACTTCTCTACCGGTAACATAGCTCCTAACCTGATGGACAAACACGTCCCAACCATCATATTCTAGAGGAATTTATTCTATGATTTTAGCACTCAAAAATTATACAAATATACCAATATACATATAGTATGAACGCAATCACCCATTAATAAAATATACCTGCTCTCGAACATCACCACTTGAAGACCCGAGAAGCCTCACAAAGACAGGCACAGCTCCATGATCAATGACAACACTGGTGTTCTCGGACGTACCGGATGCAATATTTGTAAGTGCCCAAGCCGCCTCAAACTGGACAGAGCAAATAATCAAAATAAGCAAAAGGCAATAGAAAATCAAGAGACATTAGTATGACTTATTTACATCTTAATACATCTTAATCACAACGATCTCGTGGAAATGTCACAGTAAAACAAACCTGAAGCTGAGGATAATCATCTCTTCCCAGAAATTCAACTAGACGGGGAACAACCCCAGCTTGAACAACTTCCTCAATGGGAGGATTGCGTTCTGCACCAAAGCCATTGAAGTGAGATTATAACCAATAGTGAGAATCGACACTCTTGCCAAATTAAGATCATGAGTGATGCAGATTCCTTTGTAATTAAAAACTTGGCCTACTCACAACAACAAAAAATATTATGCGGTAGCTTTAAGTTACTGAATTCAGACAGTGATCTATATTCATAAGCCTCTTGTGTTGCTAAAACAAGGGTGAGGCTGCGTATATCAGCCCGCAATTTGTGGGAGTCATTAAGCCATCGGGGTAATGTCATTGTTATTGTCTGAGAAAACATAAGCTTAGTGACAGAACACTTCTAATTGTAAGATGGTCCACTTAATTTACAAAAACCATATTGTTATTATAAATTGAAAAATCCACTCCCTTATGTGCATCCTAAGAAGCCAATAAATCACATAAGTACCTAAGCATACGAACTGCAGCAAACGAACACTTCCCCAACCACTCAATCAAGACATTGTGTTGAAAAGGGAACCAATCCCTATGAAATAGGCCAAACACCACACTTCTAACTACTAGTAATCACAATTCAAAAATATTTGTTACCCATTCAATAACAACAAACCGACTAAACACACAGTGCATCACAACAAAGCAGGACATTCATTATAATTTACGCATATAACATAAACACAAGTAATGGAAACACGCTCACATAACACACATATTTTCAACAAAAGTGGTAAAAATCATAGTTTAAACACCACTTTTCATCCAATTTCCACATTAGAATAAGATGTAATCATATCGGCATAAGAAACTATACCTATCCAACATACCAATTATCATACTTCATACTTAATTAACAAAAAAAAAACCTGGAGCTTCCGTATATTTATTTCTTACAAAAAAGTGTACGGATCATCAGAATACATGCCTAACGGCCCAAGTCATTTGTTTACTTTTACCTTGGTTCAAAATCACTATCACCACAAAAAAAATTGACTCGGACAGAGGGAATAGTACAAGGTAGTAAAACCATACCTATGGAAAGCAATTTACGGAATTGAGTAGTAAAGTCGAGTTGTGCAGCCGGATCATCAGAATACACGCCGGCAACCATCTGCGGTAAAGTCTCCATCTACAAAATTCACCACAAAATTCCTAACCAATCAATAACACCGCTTGAAGTTCAAGACGGCCTCTTTTCATGTCAGCTACTCCAATTAACAACATCCTCCCTCCATCACAAAATAATCTTCGTACTTTCCTTTTTTAGGAATCTCAAATCAATTTTCTTACCATCTTTCCAAACACTAAAAACTACCGATTTCCGTGTAAACTTTACCCCGCTTCTCTCTACTTTCCATTCTTCAATTATATAGACTAAATAAGGATGGAGGGAGTATCTACAACGACTTCGTCGTAAATTTAAGACGGTTTTAAGCAAGACTAACTCAACACCAAAGTCAAAACCTAACAAACAAACAATCAATGAATCAAAAAGGAAAAAGGAAAAAGACGAATACCTTCCTATCAAAGGTTGGAAATTGATTGGAAGCAGCGGCGGCGGGGACGGAACCTTGAGGAAGACCTTCGCGACGCTTCTTCAGCAAGTTTTCTTCGCGACGATTTTTCCGAATCTCAACCATGTTATCCTCTCTGCGTCGCCGGCCTTCTTCGGCGTCTACCGACACCTTATACCTGCTACGACGCGCCTCCGTCCTTTCGGTTGGTCTTAACGACATCGTTCTGAAAACCCTAAGAGGGAGACTGCGATGATCGGAGAAGTTTAGCTGTTGACGATGACGATGACGATGACGATTAGAGAGAGTGGGAAAGAGGGGTTGGGGTGAATTTATATGAGTATGGTGGAAGAAGAGGGATGATGAATGATGGTGAGAGGAGGGGGAAAGGGGTCGAGGATGAATTTTGACGGTTTGAAAATGAGGCTTGGGTTTTTGGTTTATTTACGGTTTTTTGCCACTATAATTTGAATTTTGGAAGGGTTCTCTAAGTAATTTGGTATTTTCATTTATACAATAAAGTTTGAATACACTTTTACAATAACTAGTTAGGCCACCGCGATTTAACGGTTAACGCTCGCGGTATACTGTTGCGTTGATCAGTTTTCTTCGGAGCCTCGATTTTTTTTTTATAATTTTTTTTTTACCATTTTTCATAATTCCTTTAAAACAGTGTTCCCTTTAAGATTTCTCTTATATCTTAAATTTGTCTGCTTGGTTCAAACTATAGCTGTTCATGGGTGATCCCGCCCATTTGGCCCGTCCCGCCAGGCCCGATTTTTTAGCGGGCTTGGACAAATATTTTTTACCCGAAAAATTA
>VHZZ01009675.1:26672-37381 GCA_009801015.1 Silene noctiflora | reverse complement strand
AATTCAATGCATATGGGCTCAAAATAGCATAATAAGACCATCAAAAATGCATAAAGAGAGGCAAAAAGAGTATATAAATATAGTACATCAGTGAGCAAGAGGGAGTTGGTTGGTGGTTTGGCTCGGTGGTTGGGTTCGGTGGGGACCCATAGGGCTGGTGGTAGCCATCACGGTGCAAGGTGGCTGGCCGTGGTGGGATAGGTGGCTAGAAACCGTGTTTGGACGTGTGTAGATGTCGCGGGTTAAAGGAGGCTTGTTTAGTTGTTAATCGTTTTAACTACGCAACGATAGTTCGTGTAATTCGTATAATTCATATATAATAATAATTAATTGATATGTAATGTAATTCGTAAATTGATACGATATCAAATAATGAATTAATTAATATATATGATTATTGTGATTGATTGAAGTATTTAGGTGACGAGTTCGTGGTGGAATATTACTAATTGTAGATTGGATTGCTGACGGAATTTGCTAAGCTGCAAGGTAGGATATACATACTCAACTGTGTTAATATATATGATTATTGTGATTGATTGAAGTATATGGATATTGGATGATTATTGCATATGTATGATCTGGATGCATGAGATGACATTGATTTAGTTGGCATGTTATGAGCATCTGTATTGGTGATTGTTTATGAGAATGGATAAGGATTTATGGCATGATCATATGCATTGTTTAATTATTGATTGGCATGGCATGCATTGGCATTGAGTCGAATGTCGGAATTGATTGTCGGAAAGACAATGGAATTGAATTGGAATTGGAAATGATTATTATTATTAGGCCCATGGCTTGTCTGCAGGCCTGACCATGGTGTCCTCAGGCGTGGTCCTGGATCTCAACGACGGTTGAGTTGTACCTTGGCCAAGGGAATGACGAGGTGGGTGAATCGGGCCGTGATCACATGGTGGACTGAAGAGTGTGATGTGTCATGATGCGAAGGTGCATCAGTTGCATAGTCTTATCATATTTTCTGCATTTGTATTGTGTGTTGTTTAAGTATATTCTACTCAACCTCGTGTTTAACCGTGTATTCGTGAATACCTGTGATGAACCAATTTTTGGGGAGCAAATTGATTGACAGGACTTCAGTAAGCTAAGCTGGGAGATGGACAGAGTGAGGCAACGAGAAGACTTAGAAGTATAGACCACATTAGTTTAATGACTCAGTTTACTTTCCGCTGCGATGTGTTTTAATAATCTAAGTACTCTTGATATTGTTTATAATAAAAGCCTCAACGCTAAAGTATTATTTATTAAAGTACTGTTGTTTCGTTATCTTTGTTATTCACTACCTCGGGAAACCGAGATGGTAACAACCTTATTTATTCGGGAATGTCTTGGTAAAGGCTCCTGTATAAATGGGGGTGTTACAAATACCATTTAAAAATATTTATCATTTATGTCCCTCTTTTTTTAAAACTCCATATATATTGACTTAATAATTTTCATTCTAATCAAAGCTCGCAACAAAAACAACGTAACATGGGACATTGTTTGACTAAAAGTGCCTTCGTATGACCCTTGGAGAAAAATGAGCTAACTTATGTACCACCTAATTATAATTACTTCGAACAAAAAAAAAAAGATACCAAATTTAGCGAATGACAAATATAAAAATTTTCATCGTAATTAAGAACAGCTCACTTTATCCATCTTTTGTTGTTCCAGGTCTTTGATTATTATCGAGTAATCATTTTAAATGACAACATGTCCAGCAAACCTCACCTCTAGTAGATCAATAAAAACCGCTCTGCTCCCGCTCTTGTTTAGTCCATCATTTCAATCCTATTAATCGTCACTCTCCGGTCTTCACTCCCTCCTCCTCACAACAAACAACATCCTACGTACCTGACACCTATATATAGCCTCGCTCCTTCAGCCCTAAACTCCCGCGCCCACGTTCACCTTCTTCACTCTCTTCGCCTTCTACCGTACCACTCGCTCTCCACAGTTGCCTTGCCCTCTCTAGTCACCTTCTTTTCCTTTACAATTTTTTAATGTTTTTATTATGTATCCAAGCTATCACCTACTCACATACAAGATTAAAGGATTACTTGTCCGCCAAAAACAATAGCCAAAATTATTAACCTCCTACATCATTTGTCTTTATATCAAATTTCAAAGTAAATAAATGATTTAGAGTATCGAATTTATCAACACCTCTAACCAAATTTAAAAGGATATAATGATAAATGATAAATACAGCCGTTATTATTGTATTTAAGTATTTAATACCTTCTAAATTTAGTAGTAACTTAAGAATTGATGACTAAATTACACGTAAATCAATGCAATTTATATATGTATTAAAAATTTATTTTCTCTTTTAATGTCTTAAATATAGGTATAAAGAATGTATTTATAATTTCCCAATTTAAAATCCAACAATATTTAGGCCCTACAAATAACAAATATATTGTGTTCGAAAAATGTACAACTCTCAACTTATGAAGGGTAACTTTTTAAAATTATGTACAAATTAAATTCACTGGGACTCTGGGAACATTTAAACATTTTACTCTAATTCGAATCAAAAATAAATTTAACTGCAATAATGAGTTCATGTGTAGGTGAAGTATTAGAGGTATAATGCAACATCACGCCTGCATGTTGGAGTGTTGGACGAAGTTTCCGATAAAGCGATTGAATCTGAAAGATTATAGGTATAATGCAACATCACCCTCTGTTTTATTCCCTCGTTTTGTTTGAATATCTATTAAGTTGATTAGTTCTTATTAGGATATTAGGCTCATTAGGGCCGATTATCATTAGGCATTAGAGTATTAAGTTTCCTTCTACTATGGTTATAAATACATTCTATTGTTATAAATAGAATCACAACTTAATAATACAAATCTATCTTTATGCAATCTTCTCCCCCTCTATAATCTTATCATGGTATCAGACCCTCTTTCTTGAGGATTCTAAAATCGCTTCCGCATTCTTACCGGTGGGCAAAGATTTACTAACGCTCACCTGGGATTCCCAATCAAGATTATTAAAAGGATAGTGATTGAGCGTCACCCGATGGTACCGAGTTTCGACGCCACTGTAATTAAATATATATATAAAAAAAACGCAATTTCCTCTATTCTTCAATTCATTGCCAGACCTAAGAAATCGTCTTTAATGGGCCACGCTCTTGTATATAACCATGATCCATTAAAAATGACGGATTAAGATTACAATAATTATATTAAAATAAATTAACACATTAGGAAAAATTATATTATTGGAACTAACTTTTCTAATAGTTAACTCTTTATTTTATTTTATTTTAAAAAATTATATTTTTAATACCGAGTAAATACTCAATGATCAAAACTTCTTATAAGTAGAAGATCGACTATAAAACAAATTAATTAGTAGCTTATGAAAACTGGATTAAATAGCCTTACCTTACTAAACAAGTTTAAGGATTGTGGTTAACTTATTAACTTTCCATACAATACAATGGACCCTGAATTCAAATCCTCTTAAATACGCCAATGTTTGTAATTATTTGTTTTAACCGTACTGAAGAACCTGAGGTGCACGAGCTATATTAGCTGACATTTACAAATGATTGACGACTTGATTAAATATGCATTAAAAGGTTTTCCGCAAGAGTTCAACAATAACAATAATAAATATGAGCAATGCTAGAGTAACACCGGGTGGTACACAATCTCGGTACCACCCTAATTAAAATAATCAAATAATTATAAATGTTAAAATTAATTGAGATTTGGACGCAGAATATGAAGGGGCAGATAAGTAATCCTATTTTATTCTCCATTGCCAAGACTCAAGAGCCCAAGATTAATGCTGAATTTGGATTAAGTTTTTCGCTTGCAAGGTTTATTTATACATACAATCATACATTCATACATTCATACATTCATACCCATCCAACCTTTGTTCCTCATACAACTACACAAGGTTCATACGCATTTGACCATGGAGTTTAATACGAAAAGAGATATAATTAACTACTCCAAGCAAACAAGTCTGGAGTTCGGCCATGAATTTAATGAAATCGGTTTCGCCAATAATCCGTCACCGTGCAATTTTATTAATAATTAAGTTTGAATTAATTCTGATTTTGATTTATGTGGAATGTTTCATTATCACAATTACGTTGAATGTCGAGTGTACTTTGCATAGTTTCGCTCGTCTATGAGAGAAAAAAAAAAGTACTCCGCATATTATTAAGCTTACGACGACGGCGGCACATTATAGCATCATAGATGGGTATGGTGGTTGGCGTCGAAGATGGCCTAAGTTAAAGATGACACTAATATAAGGATGCAGTATTCCTTTTTTTCCCTCATATAAGTGATTTGATTGATCTTTAAAAAAATATTAAAATGTCATTAAATTACAAAATTACCCACGGTATTACCCAAAATGTATAACACCGGGTATCGCTATCTCATTTTCTAATAAATATATATACTACATGTTCATTTTGTAAATTTTGTTACCACCTTTTCATTCCTCTCTTTTGATCTAAAACTATATATACTCGTAGTGGCAATCGGGTCAGTCGGATCGGGTTTGAGTAGGGTCGGGTCGGGTCGGGTCATATCGGGTCAGCCTACTCTTTCAGGTCGAGTCAGATCGTATCGGGTCGGGTCAAATAATGTATCGGGTCGGGTTATTTAATCGCATTACTACAATTTTTTACCATTAAATTTAGTTTTTAACCTATTATTTGGTTTAATTACTTCATTATTAGGTTAAATGTATCAATCTAAACACAAAATCACTTTCATTTTATCAAAATTAAGCTTAATAATTGTCGGGTCATCAATTAAATCGGGTCAGTATAGGGTCGGGTCAACATCGGGTCGGTTTCGGATCGTATTGGGTTACGGGTCATCATCGGGTCGGGTTGGGTTAGTTTCGGGTCATAATAATTTCGGGTCTTGTTGGATTTGCTCGGGATCGGGTTATATAAATATCATTTTCGTTTATTACAAAATATTATTAATATCATGCATCTGGTGATACAGTTTTATATGATTTCATTTTAAAAAAACTACACAATAATTTTTGCACTCAACAATAGTATAGATTAATATGACTCCTAGATTTGTATAATTTCATGTTAAGAAGCAACGAACGTGTCCTCAAAGTTGCCACTACGTACTTGTACATGAGCACATTCACATTGTTATATTTTACAATCTTAACCCGTGTAAATGTCTTAATATTAAATTAGAATTTTCATATTTCTTTTGGAATGCTTATGACAAAAAATTTGAGATTAATGTCAACAAGTCAAATAGAAAAAAAAATAAAAACGCTGAGAAAGAAAGAGGTAAAATACACTCACTTGTATATAATACAATTTGAGGCCAACCTTTTATTAACTAAAAACTAAAAACTAAAAACCCTACTCCGTAAAATGCTTGACAGATGGATAAAAGAACAAAATCACAAATTTTATTTATCTAATTTTTTTTTATTATTATTTATGAAGATATTTTAATCAATGGTGAATAAATGATGGGTGAGAAAAACACATCACTACAAACTCTGTAACTAATAAACTACCATTAGTCGTCTTATAATAATCTTATCACTAATTCACTATCACGAAGATAATGAACATGTCTCTTATGAGAATTTGTTTTGTACATTTTAGTATTTTACTACTTGACACTCCTGTATAAATAGACCTCATTTCCTTTGGTATTTCCACACAATCCAAATTTCATAAAAACATCATGGGTTTTAACAAATGCATATTGCTTGTTTCTCTAGCTATGGCAATGATCATAGGCCTCTCCGTGGCCTTTGATTATGAGCCCTCTGATCTTGAATCCGAGGAGAGTCTATGGGGCTTGTACGAGAAGTGGCGTAGCCACCACACCGTATCAAGAGACCTCGACGACAAACAAAGGAGGTTCAATGTGTTCAGGGAGAACGTAAATTATGTCCATACGGTCAACCAAATGGACAAGCCTTACAAGCTCAAGTTGAACAAGTTTGCTGACCTGACTACACACGAGTTCAGGACTCTCTATGCTGGATCCAAGATCAGCCATCACCGCATGCTTGAAGGCCACAGGCCTGCCACCGAGAGCTTCATGTATGCGACAGCTGATCAAGTCCCGGCCTCAGTTGATTGGAGGTTGAAGGGTGCTGTTGTCCCCATCAAGGACCAAGGACAATGTGGTAAGTACCTTTGTTTTACATCATGAAATAGCAAATTGTCGATACGAGTCATACACAATAGCTAATGTATCCTCAGTTATTCAGGTTCGAATTACTTTCTCTATATTTTAGACACGGATAAGAACATTAAGATTGTTTACGTCTATCCTATCTTTGTTAGCCATATACGAAAGCCTTTGATACACTGAGATAACGTGGTCAATAAAAGTAGTCAACTATTCCAAATTATTTCAACCAAAACAAATTTTCTTTGTATAGAAATTGTGCTGATATTAGTGAGGCTTATATGCTACACAGGTAGTTGTTGGGCATTCTCGACAGTCGTAGCAGTCGAGGGCATCAACCAAATTAAAACCGGGAAACTAATTTCCTTATCCGAGCAACAGCTTGTAGATTGTGACACAACACAAAACCAGGGTTGCAATGGAGGCCTCATGCCCCTGGCTTTCGACTTCATCAAAAGGAAACACGGTATTACCACCGAGGATATCTATCCTTACACTGCCCGAGATGGAAGGTGCAAGGTTAAGGTAGGTCGTATAAAATTAGCCTCGTACTCAATATTTTTCTTGTTGTTAGATACTTAGATGTCCAACAATCTAACCAAGCTTGTAACTTTGATGGTATAGACAAACTCTCCAAAGGTTACCATTGATGGGCATGAGCTTGTTCCCGAGAACGACGAGGATGCTTTGCTTAAGGCTGTTGCAAACCAACCTGTATCCGTAGCCATTGATGCAGGGGGTCAAGATTTTCAGTTCTATTCTGAGGTATTCATATTCACACAATATAACATTTGATTCAAAGGTGTTTTCTGGAACAGAACTTGGCGTTTTAGCGATAAATCATCGTGTTTAAAAATGTGACAGTCGTCACACTAAATTAAACCAAGGCACTTTCTTAGCAACACACGAGACTAACGTTGCTTATAATGATGAAATACAGGGAGTGTTCACCGGATCATGTGGCACAGAGTTGGACCATGGTGTCGCGGTGGTAGGCTACGGAGCAACAGTAGACGGAACCAAGTACTGGATAGTAAGGAACTCATGGGGACAGGGATGGGGAGAGAAGGGTTACATAAGAATGCAACGTGGTATTACTGCTAAACAAGGATTATGTGGAATTGCCATGGAAGCCTCTTATCCCATCAAAAACGACATTACCCGAGATGAACTCTAAATTAAACTTGTTTGATATACTTCCTCCTTCCAGTCATTTCTATACGTTTGTTTAAAATTGGTGACGTATAATTTGAACAAACATATTGGAAATGATTGGTTTCGAAAACAAGGGATTACATTCTTACATTGTTTTAAGCCTTATTTGTTTTATTTTCTAGTTTGTTTGAATAACAGTTTGTATTTCCTTTATGTAAGACTGATTGCTGTTTGGTGACAATGTAATGGCTATGCTATGATGAAGTGTACTTTGTAGCACCATCATGTATTTCAAATCAATTGGTTTTTTTTTTTTCTCTGTAATTTATATTCATATATCTCGTTTTCTCTAACCTAAGAAGTTAACCCTTAAAACACTAGAGATATGTCAGATTTGATAAGGGAGAGTTTGATCATTTTATCATTGATGATAATTCTGTGGTGTGTTACATAGACTACAATGAGGTATTTATAATACTTTTATTTAGAATACATAACAAAACATAAACTTAGAACCTTGTAATAACTTATACGGTACCATAATATTTTATGGTATATCTCATAATATATATATACCATATCTCTCATTTCCTTTCTACCACCCTCCCTCACATACAGTAATAATTTGACAAAATTTTCATGGTTTTGAAAATACAACGATTAATAAGGAAAGAAAATGTTGACTTTACTTGGTCTTCAATATCTTCTTCACCATGGGTGGGTAACTCGCTAGTAATAACCAATACAAAGTTACAAGAAAGTTAATTTTAAGAGTAATAACCAATACAATTACGACTATGAGAAATACTCCGTATACATTTCCATACTTAATCGCCATTATACATAATCTAACTACTAATAACACTTCAAACAGCTATTCTTGCTGGCGTCGAAGAGTGAATTGTGACATCTCATAGCCACATCCCCATTTTAACATTATTTTTAACCGATTGTGAGACGTCACAAATGAGAATTTGCGTACTTCAAAACGAATAGACATTACTTGTTATCTCAATTATCATATTACATGATATGGGTATTTACTATTTACTATTTAGAAAGTAGAAAACCAAGAATAAGATAGCTTTGAAAACATAAAAAACATGAGCATGTTGGTATCAAGTATGAACATACAAATATATACTCCGTACATTATTTTTATATTTGTATCAACATCACCCTGCACTATCTCCGTGTATATATGGGGGACTTGTTCAAGTCGTTTAAGAGATCTGAGATTTGTTGATCAATTATTATGGTATTGAAAACTAAGGATGATTGATCATTTTATATTACTTAAATTATAAGACGACTTTGTGGATATCACCTATCAATCCTGGTATTTATCTTCAAAATTAAAATTCAAAAGATTCCCCGGAGTTTTGACAGATTCTCGCAAAGTTGATTTACAAATAATGTAAACCGTGCAAGTAGCAAATTAACATCAACAATCAAGACTGAGTCACACTATCTCGTACGTTTCCTAGAGATGTCGTTATGGTTCACAATAGGTCTCAGGTTCGATTACTGTTTTTTCCTACGTCGTAGAAATTAGTTTACTAACTGCTTGTAAACACTTGGTCTTCCTTAAGACGTCACATACTCATATCTATTATTTGCACCATGAAACTGTGTTATAAGAAAGCCTTTGTATTAAGGCTCGGTTCTTTTGAACTAAAATTGTCTGAACTGCGCTTAATAGAGCTGAACTGAACTGAAATTAAGTCCAAAAGAACATGGCCTAAGTATTGGTATCACCTTGAAGTTGATTTTTATCAGACTTCGGCTAGTGGCCTTATCGGTCTTGGATTGGATCCAACTCGATTAGATGACTATCGTATAATCTTATGTTGTTTTGGGGTTTCAGCCTTATCGACTTTGGGCTGGACGTGAATCAACTAGATGATTATCCTATGGGCTTATGTTGCTATAAGCCTATAATCTATCTATATTTATATATATTATTAAAAGGGGATTTTTTCGAGCGACATTAGAGCGTCCACATCATCCGATCTTTTTTAGTTTTAGGAAAGTATATTATAAGATTTTCCAAGATTATGACAAAGATACTATGTAATATTTTTAATATCAAAGCTATATTTTACATAAAAGAATTKTTTGATTATCAATCTAACCAAAAARYATAATGCAAAACATTTAGAAACTTAGATATTTGGATTCGTWRCGAAAAATGCTTTCATTTTAGTATAAATTTTGTATTATTTACTACTTCCTCCCTTCCATTGAATTGTTTACATTTACTTTTTGCAAAAATATTAAGAAAATGAGATATTTCTATTTTTCATATGTTTATTTACACAACTATTCTCATGTAAGCCCCGCATATTTTGGCACTCACTCATCGAAAGGTATAAACGTAGACAAGGRTATGTGGGTAAAATAGAAATGTAGACAGTCTAGCGGAACGAGGTAAAATAGAAATGTAAACAATTCAATGGTATGAACGAAGTATTATTTTTTTCTCATATTTTAATTATGATAAAAGATGGTATACTTCTTAATATGTTATTTGTCCCACATTGAAGAATTATGTAGGTGTGGTGAATATATTACATATAAATAGTAGAATTGTCCCACATTGGAAAATTACAATTAGGTGGGTAATCCTATGATTATAAATAGGAGACATCTTTGAAACTTGGGTATCAAAGAAAACTCTTTTGAGTTTCTTTAAGTATCCTCTTAGAGGACTCTATAGAGTTTCTATTATTATAAATTAATTAATAATTAATTAATTTAGGAAAGCATCCTAAATAATATTTTTGATATAAAAAATATAGTGGAAATTATTTTAACTATTATTATAATTAGAATACGATATATATTTCCTATATTATACTCAATATTTAAAATTTTTATATAAAAATTTTTACATTTCATTTGACAAAAAAGTATTGTAAAAAAATTACGAAAATAATATAATTAGATTGATGATAAAAAAAATGATATTATTAGAGTAATTTCATATTATTTGAAAATATTTTAATTATGAAAAAAAAAGAAAAAAAAAACGTACGGATATTAATAGATGGTATATACTATTACATTGAAAAAGATGGTGTATTTCTTAGTTTGTTATTTATCCCACATTGAAAAAAAATACAGGTATGGTGAATAAATTACATATAAATGGTATAATTGTCCTACATCGAAAGATTAGAATAAGATGCGGTGATTTTATAATTATTATATAAATAGGAGACATCAGAAGATTTGTCCCACATTGAAAAATAATGTAGGTGTGATGAATATATACGAATAAATAATTGAATTATCCCACATCAAAAGATTTGTCATAAGGTAAATCGTCCCACATTAGAAGATTATCATAAGGATTAAGGTAGGGTG